>OY992881.1:81100558-81280558 GCA_963921405.1 Cepaea hortensis
TTCCTTGGTGAAACCTGAGTTAAGTCAAGAACCGACATCACAGTACTCGGGACATTCTTAAGTCCTTATCTCTCAGTTCTTATTATTCTCAGTCCTTATCTTCAACAACCAGCGAAAAGTTCAAATACTAATGGTACCAACTGTAGTCTAATTATGTGTCTAAATGACCTTCTCTCGAAGTAATGATTGTCACTCCCTGCCACTCCAGGCTATGATGATTTTTCTGTTCATCAATGCTATACACATGATACAAAAAAGCCCTGACTACACCTGCCTGATCATGCAACCAACAGTGCACATCCAGCCAATCTATCCGCCTATTGTTTCCCACTACATCAGCATGTTCTGTGGAATAATTTAATAGGTGCTCCCTATCTTTGCTTTTTTAAACTGGACATGCCACTCTTCATAAAGTATACCTTTTTCACTTTTCTTAGCATGCTCTTGAGTCCGTTACAATCATGACGTGTGTCCTGTTTGTCCTCCAGCCAGCAGAATGCCTGCATCTCCATTCTTAGGCTATATGTTGTGGTATCAGTGTCAGACTCTCCTGCACTAAACACAATCCGTAAATTAAATCTAGCACCAAGCTTTGAATATTTAACTTTAACATCAAAATATAAAGGAGATATAACGTCCTTTGGTCATGTGATGAAAAGAGAACCACTGGAAAACACTGTGTTGACTGAAAAGATAAGTGGTAGAAGAGGCAGGGAAAGACCGAGAGAACCTAAAGGGGTGGAGGTAATGGAGACAAAAGGCAAAACCAAGATAACTGATGCTGGATGAACCGGAATGATGGCATGGAAAAGCTGCTGGTCCAGACAGCATCCCAGCAAAGGCCATTAAAATTAATCCAGTGTCAGGACTGAGATATGTGGAGATGCATGAACATCTACAGAAGTTGGCACAGCACATGATGATGAGGTAAAATAAATTTTTCGGCATGAATAAGAAAAATGGGGAATGATGAAAATAATTACTAATAAACTACAAACTGTCAGTTACCAGGGCGCTAAAAGAAGCAAAGAATGGAAGCACAGTAACACTGCAACGGACTCAAGAGTATGGTAAGAAAGGTGAAAACAAGCATACTTTATGAAGAGTGTCATGCTCCATGTTGTAAGAGGCGACTAAGGTGGCTCCGCCTGTGATGGGACCCTAAAAGAAAGCAAAGAATATTAACACTGCAACCTACAACACAAGTCATAAGAAGTGATTAAGGAGGATATTGCCTTTGTGTTACAGGAACAGCTAAGGGAAGCAAAGAATAGTATTATAATGTAACGATGAAGGAGAGTTGGGCTTGGGGCTGACTTCCTCATCTGTATAACAACTTTAGCCATAAAATCATGAAAACAAAAAAGAATAACCAAGCCAACCAAGAGGAAAGAAGGCTCTTCAAGAAGAGACATGTGATGCAGAGAAAGCCACAAGGAGTCCAGATCACAGATTGTCTTTCTTTCACCTAGGGAAATGGCCAGAATTAGCACCTGGAATGTTAAAACTATGTATGAATCGGGTAAAATAACATACATGGTGGAGGAGATGACAAGCTATGACACTGGCATTTTGGATGATGTGAAAGAAGGTGAACAGGAACAGGCCCACTGTTTTCAAGCGCAGGTGAAAAATTACTGTTCTCAGGCCATATAAAGGGAAAAAGCCTCCCATGGTGAAGGGGTGGCCCTAATGTTTTCTAAAAGAGCAAAGCAAGCACCAGTAGCATGGGAAGCAGTGAGCTCGAGAATAATAACGCCGACATTTAGAACCAGAAACAAAAAGATAGTAAGCATAGATGTAAACTAGTGTTACACAGCCATACACGATGAAGATGAATCAGTTAAGGGGGAATGTATACGAAACTTCAAAGAATTGTGAGCAGTTAAGGAAATCGAAATATCAAAATCCTGATGGGTGACCTGAATGCCAAATTAGGATTGGATAACGCAGGCTTTAATGGGTTCATGGGAAAACATAGACATGTGGTAATTAACAAATATTGAGAGCTATTTGCTAATTTATGGGCAAAAAATCAGTACATCATAGGTGTAAGCATTTTGTCACATAAAAGAATTATAAAGTAACATGGCCTTCACTTAACCACAAAACAGAAAAACAAATTGAATAAATCTGTATCAACAAGAAATTTAAATCTTCTCTACATGACATGAGAGTAGACATATATGCAGATCATCATCTTCTGATTGGTAAAATACAACTGAAGCTCAAGAAACACATAACATCCCATAAACACCGAAATAAATAGGATCACTCAGAAATCAGGAATTTAAGAAATAATTCATGGTCAGTTTTAAATAAATGCCAAACCCTACAACAGGCAGCAGACAAAGAGAGTATGGAAGTCTGCTGGTAGAAGGCTAAAAACATTTGGAGTGAATCATGTTTAGAAGTACTTGGTTTGCCATGGGAAAATTTTATGCAGAAGCTAATAAAGAAGCAAATTAAGGCAGATAAAAGACAATATATAGATGATATGACAAGATAGGCGGTAGAAACAGTTGATTATGTGGTTGTTTCGGGATTTGAAATTTAAATATTGAGCACAACCCACTACTGGCAACGCCGATCGCATTCTGGTATGAACCTAAGGCCTATCCACGTCAATATGGAAGCACTATACTCGAGTTTCGCCCTCGTTTGAGCTCGTCAGTAGTGCATATCCCTGACCGGATCCGGAAACAGTCCCGGATCACGCGTGTGAAGCGGGTGTGTAACCACGCGACACACACTGGACACACCAAATTATCACAACAGAATACCACAACGCTACCCATCGTAGGCTATGCTCAAGATTTCATGAATCTTGAGCATAGCCTACGATGGGTAGCGTTGTGGTATTCTGTTGTGGTAGAAACAGTATCAAAAGGTAACGTCAGAGACCTCAACAGCACCACAAGAAGGATAGCAGGAAAGTATAATTATAAATGGGAAAGTTTTCACAAACATTAAGGATAAACTTAACAGATGGGCTGGATACTTTGAGGAACTCCTAAACAGACCAGTCCCAGAAAACCCTCGAGATATCCAACCTGTAGAATAGAAGCTGGATATCAGTTGTAAGAAACGAACTAAGAAAGAGATTAGCAAAGCCATCAAACTATTGAAGAATGGGAAAGCTGTTGGCCCAGACAGCATTGCAGCAAAGGCCATTAAAATTAACATAAACACTTCAACTGAATTACTGCAAAGATTATTTAGCAGAGTCTGGGAAACAAGAAATATCAGTTGACTGGAGAGGATATGTGGTGAAGCTGCCAAAGAAACGGGACCTACATAAGCAGGATCATTCTGGAGAAACTCTATGTCATTGAACTTAAGCGACGAATAATAATAGAGTAAAGCTTCGAACTAAACTCGCCACCTTATATTGGATTGGTGGATTATGAAAAGGCTATTTAGAAGACTTGCTGCATATAAATAACAACAAAACATATGGAGTAAACTCAGAGGTTTTGAAGTGAGGTCGAACGACACATTTAAAGACACAACTAGTAGAATTGGACATTATATATGGAATCAGTTAATAATATTATAAAAGAGTAACAATTACATATGGAATCAGTTTAAAATATTATAAAAGAGTAACAAAGAAAGTTCATATACAATAATTAAATGTTAAAAACTGCATCTACATGTCCTTTAATTTCTTGGAAGAGTAGTTCTGAATACGATTCTATACACGCGCAAAGTGATGATTGATGATTAACATTCTAGGAGGAATCTGTGCCATTACCTTTACCAGTACCAGACAAAACGCAGATTTGGAATATTTAAAAACATAATGATCTCTCTCTCTCTCTCCTCTCTCTCTCTCTCTCTCTCTCTCTCTCTCTCTCTCTCTCTCTCTCTCTCTCTCTCTCTCTCTCTCTCTCTCATGTATTCACTAAACCATACATTTATGAGTATCACATACATTCCAGAAAACCATAAAACCAATTTGTAGAGGTGAAAAAATCATGTTTAAAGCAGAAGAAAATAAACACAGAGCATATAAGGAGAGAGATAAAAACTGTCAAACTGTCATTTACTGCCTATAGTATCTTGCGATGTAAGACAGGGGAGTATTGAGCCTGAGGAATTGGCTTGTGCAGTTACCTCAGATTCTGCAAGTTAGGGTTTTTCTTTTATTTTCATACAGGAAAAGCATTAATGGAAGAGATAATATGATAAAGAAAGGTGTCACATGCCTGTGTTCAGTGGCATTAAGGTGAGTGGCCGTACAATATAAACAGTTCACGAGGTGAAAGGGCATTCACCGGAAAGAAAATATAAGGAGATAAACGGGGAAGGGTGTAAGGTAGAGGGGCTGCAAGAAGGGGCAGACAGTTGGAGCAGTGAGGTTGTGTGTTGTGTGTGAAGCAATGTGGGGGATAGAATTGTTGAAAAGAGAGGGACAAAGACTGACGGGGGGGGGGGCAGTTGATGTTTGGACTCCGAGCTGAGAGGGAGTTGAGTGTAGACCAGACCAGGAGAAGGTCGTGGAATGATAAAGTGAAGAATTGTGACGGAGTTTGGAAGATAACTCCGCACTGTGGGTTCCAGGGATAGTGAGTGGAATTCGAGACCCATAGTGGGTTACTTTGAGTCGGGCCTAGAGAGAGGCTAGTATACCTGTCGTGTGGGACGAGATTTTAGTAGCCTTGAGAGGCAATGTTATTCGAAGTGTTCCATTGGGATGGAGATATATTCTTAGAGAATTATTGTTCCTGGATTTATATGCTACATGTGTCTGTGTTAATTCAGAATTAAAGGAATATTATGTGCGCAAATTAACGCTTGTTCACTGACTGGTGTTTGGTTGGGATGCATCTTGGTTAATCGGTTGTTCAACATCACATTTTACAAGGACATACCCTAGACACAACCATAGCCACTCTATCTGTCACTTAGTCAACATTCACTTTGTGTCAGAGAGATTTCTGAGGGCTCTCCGGTCAAGGACGACGGGGATATATTGACAATCTGGAGGCTTCGTCCATCAAGAACAATATAGACATTGTTGTCATTCCGTTTATCTGTGAACTAGTCGATTAGAAAGAATACTAACATCGGAGACATTAGTCGGATGCCCAATTACAACAACAATGATGAGGGCTCTCCTGTCAAGAATAAACACCATTTTCAGCAGACAAAGCATTTCAAAAGTGTTGGAGAATTAATACAGAGTCCACGAGAAACCAGGTAAAAACATCATTTCTCACTCGGAGTGGGGAGAGTAGACGGGGAAAGACTGTCCACGATATAAACACTGGTGTTTCTCCTGTGCGGGAATTGGCTAGCGGAGAGTTCACGAAAGGCCACCACAGGTAAAACCATTGCCCACCCTGAGAGGGAGAGGGGACAGCGGGGGTTACTCACAGTACACAGACAAGGTTTTGCCGCTGCTGAGAGAGCTGTCTGGAGGACAGCGGACAATAAGTCGGCGCTGTTTAGGACAGTTGTTCACGAAAAATAGACAGGCGCCAAAGGTGAAGGTCAGGTGAACTTGTGGACAGCGAGTGTGTGTGTACGGCGTCTTCAGAGTTCTGTGCAGATAATAAGACGGAAAGGGGCGCCAGGGGAGTTACGAGGGTAATTCATGGTTAAAAACTCGCCAGGAGGAGGGGAGTTATAGGAGTAAAGTGTGGGGAACACACAAAGGTGACAATCGTTGCTCTACAGAAAAGTAAAAGTTTCTACACGGATTATTGTGATAAAGAGAAACAGAGATGACCTTGTGAGTCAAGGCCGAGAACCAGGGAATTTGACGGAAAAATTTCCACTGAGAATAACACGTTGGGTTTCTACTGAAACTAGGATTTACGTTTAACGTCTTTGTGTGTGTGTGTCGTCATCAGTCAACAAACCGCAACAGTCATTCAGGTGCCGTCTTCACAAGTATGAGCGCATTTCTTCACCAAAAAAGACTTGCAAAACGGATTTAAAGCGTGTGATCATTTTCTGCCATTCGTTGGTTTAACCGGGTCAGCAACAGTGAAACCATACCATCACTTCAAAGCGACAGTGACTACGCAGATAAACATTCATTGATTTTAAAGGTATTTTCGGCTCCCCAAAACGCAACGAAAACCCAATAATTCTGGCAAAACAAGAGCGTTCACATACATTATACAATCACAGGCCAACTCTACAGGGAGGGTTACAAAAACGTTACGGACTGTGTAGAGACAAGGCGTTGGGATAATTATCATCATCTTCAACTTTTACGACAGTCGAAAATCGTGTCACCACGTCAACAAAAAGTGACAACGCATCAGAACATTAATTCATTGTGGGAATCTAACGTCGTAATCTTTTCAAAACAGTAACGGACAGACATTTCCAGGCGATTTTCGGACACTATTAAAAACAAACTAAGGACTTTTGTAAGATTCTACCATCACATTGGTGGCGGCAACCCTTGTTTGCTTCTGTTGTTCTCATCGTCCTAAGTATTGTTGTTGTTGTGCGTTATGTAAATATTTGTATGTGGTCCAGTGTTCGTTATAAGTAGGATATTTTTGCATTGTTTCTCGAAATGCGGGAGACGGCGCAAAGGTGAAATTGTCTAGGTACATATTGCATGTTGTTGAGAGACAGCTGACGAGTCAGTTTGTTTTGTGCTGTGGCATTGGGTCGTCTCGACATTATACACGGTGTCCAAGTGTCTACGTCAGATCTATGTACATTATTCATTTTATATTTGTTCTTTTTATTGTTTTCTCTTTACTGTTACATATAATATTTGAGTTCTTTGGATATATGGTATTGGTGTAATTCTTATGTTAATATAGCTTCTATCTAGATGGTATTTGTCAGTTTATATTATGCGCACGGTATGGTCTTTCATGGGCATGTTTATGTCAGTGGTTTTTATTTCTATGTAATCATCCGTCTGCGTTTCACCGGCCTATGCGTCTAGCGTTTAATAGTTGGTACTTAGTGTGTATCATGCATTTGTGTATGTATATGTATGTTTAAAAAAATTTCCAGAATTGTTCTACAGTTATTTGATATATATATATATATATATATACGAGGGAGTATAGTTAATATTCCCACCTCACTACCTAGTGCTTATAGAGTGACTGGGTGAGTACAGAGTGATATTGTAGCAATACGGATTTACGTACACAGGGAGTGCGGGTGTACTTAGGGAAGTGACACAAAGACTAACAGCAGAGTCTGTACATTTATAGTTGGCTGATTCACAGCAACGTGTCCACAAGTACAAGATGCCTACTTTAATGGATTATATTGAAGCAGGTGAAAGAATAGGCCTGAAAGGTAAAGAGTTACAGGAGTATGCAGAAGCGAAAGAACAAAAGCAGACGGAAAGAGAGGAGAGGCATAATGAACGCGAGGCAAAGCGTCTACAGGAAGAGAAAGAGACGCAAGTAAAACTAGCTGAAATGGAAAACAAGCGTCTACAGGAAGTAAAGTTAGCTTAAATAGAAAACAAGCGTCTACAGGAAGAGACACAAGTAAAACTAGCTGAAATGGAAAACAAACGTCTACAGGAAGTAAAGTTAGCTGAAATGGAAATTGAGAAAGAGAAGATCAAGTGTCAGATGCAAACTGAAATCGAGTTAAGAAAACTAGAACTATCTTCGAAAGGTCAAAGTGAGGAAAGCAGAAGACCGTCGCAGTCGTCACAGAGATTAAAACTGCCATACTTTACGGACCGAGACAACTTTGAAGCTTATCTTGACAGATATCAGGCATCAGCGAAAGTGTTAGGCATCCCCGAAGAACAGTATGCTATTAGACTAGGGGAGCTTCTAACAGGCAAGGCACTAGACACCATGTTCAATTTACCTGTAGAAGAAAGAAACAACTACACTATCTTACGTCAACGTTTGCTGACAAAGTTCCAACTAACGGAGCATGGATATAGGACAAAGTTTAGACAGTTAGTGCCAGAGACAAATCAAGATTTCACAGACTTTGTTAACACTGTAAAGAATACATTTAACAAATGGATGGAGCTTGCAGAAGTAGGGAAAGATTTTAATAAATTAGTAGATCTAATGTTAAGAGACAAGGTAGTATCTGCATGCAATTCTAATTTAGTGGCGTTCTTTGAGGAACGGAAGCCAAAGGATATAGACACAATGTCACAGTTAGGGCAAAATTACATGACTGCACATCCAAACAGTTCTATTGGTAGACTTATTAGTGAGGAAATAGTCTGTGCAGCGTATACGAAACAGGACCAGAATCCAGTTATTAGACCAAGATCAAAAAGTGTAGATTTAACACAAAGATATGAGGAACAAGAACCTAAGGACAATGGTTCCCGTGGCAACTATTTTGGCAGAGCAGGACGGTACCCATACAAAAGGGGGAATTTTCAGAGACGGTCAAATAGTTATGCCGGATGTTGGAATTGTGGGAGCTGGAGACACAAAATGGCAGATTGTGATGCACAACCATCAGATGGACCAACGAACAACAGTAAAAGGGAGATCACTTGTTTCAAATGTGGAAGGAAGGGGCATGTCAGTCATCATTGTAGGATGAGGGAAACGGAGCATTCTAATGCAGCACAAGTGATTGAGACTATCAACAATGAAGATTGTAGTGGGTGCAAACCTCTTTTTGAAAAAGACGGGCAACAAGTCTTAGTGTGTGGTCATACAGTGAAAGCAGGATCAGCAGTCCACGAAGGAGGAAGTCTGAAGATGCATCATGGGTTTGTTAATGATAGGCCAGCGTTAACAATTAGGGATTCCGGATGTACGTCCATCGGGGTGAGAAAGAGTTTAGTGTATACCTCGGATTATACAGGGAAAAAGATTAGATCCATAACATTTAATGGGACAGTAGAATTCTACCCAATAGCCGTGATAACAGTAAAAACACCATACATAACAGGAAGAGTGACAGCTTGTGTTTTAGACTCACCAGTGGCAGATCTCATCATAGGAAATGTTATAGGAGTTAAAGATTGTACAGAAGAGGAAGTAGTTTATTGGGACCAAAAATATAGTGTAAGCAGTAATGAGGTAGTTACCACAAGAGGGCCTAAATTAGAGAGTATAGCTGAGGTAGAAGATGCACTTGAAGTAGACACAGGAACTCAGGACAAGGATAGTACAGCTGAGCAGATGAGAATGGATCCCAAATATAGTGCTAGTGGCTCCCAGAGACAAGATACTACTCTGAACAAATGTTCCCAAGGATGTAGTAGAGTAGAAAATAGTCAGTCAGGGAAGGGTAGATGGTGTTTCGAGAGGAAGAACAATGTTCTCACTCGCAGCTTTTCAGATAGCAGAACTGCACGTGGGCAAGGAGCAGTACTTTTAGCACATAGAGACCGATATACTAGAACAGCTCAGGATAGTGCATGTGCAGGGCACATAGGCATAAGGCATATGCAGCAGAAAGCAAGATGCCAGATAAATGGGCCAAGATTGAATAAAGAGTTCAGACTAAACAGAGACTCAAGTGTAACGGTGCAATATGCAGATAGAAAAGTTGAGTTAGGTCGAAAGAGTGTTCGCGACATTACTGACCCAGGGCTAGGGATAGCAAACAGATGTTGTAATTGTAGAGGTACCATAAGTCATGGGTACATGAAAGGTAGACACAGCATCGACAGGAATCAGAGGTGGGTTAATGCAAGAACAGAACCACCTGATATAGGGTCGGTACACAAATAGTATTGTGTGGTCGTGAAGTAGTAAGAGACCTGCGGGTACACAAACATGATGTTTTAGATGATATGTTTATTACTATGCCATGTTTTAGTCATGTATTGGGATACAAGAGAGAAAGTTGTTTGTATTTATGTGTGGGAAATATGGGAGTGTACTATGAGCATGTGATGTATTATTTAGTGTGGTAGCTAGAGTAATTTGGATTTATACTTACGACTACCCAGGCAATGTGTCTGGGTCACATATTTGATAAGTATTAGTCTCCCAACATTTGAAAACGATGTTTTCTTTTGAGGGTGGGGTAGTGTCACATGCCTGTGTTCAGTGGCATTAAGGTGAGTGGCCGTACAATATAAACAGTTCACGAGGTGAAAGGGCATTCACCGGAAAGAAAATATAAGGAGATAAACGGGGAAGGGTGTAAGGTAGAGGGGCTGCAAGAAGGGGCAGACAGTTGGAGCAGTGAGGTTGTGTGTTGTGTGTGAAGCAATGTGGGGGATAGAATTGTTGAAAAGAGAGGGACAAATACTGACGGGGGGCTGTCACCGCCTCACTTGCACATTTAGTAAAGGGCTGCAATTCCAGCCCAAGGGAAACCATTGAGTCGAGCAGGACCCGAGTAATCTAGAACCTTCTCAAAAGAGATGGTCACCAAGTCCATGATTCCGTGGACACTGATGTGGCCCGCCTAACGCGGGGTCCACGAGGAACCCGGACAGAGTTACCGCCCGTGTCGAGTTAGGACACGCGGAGACCGAGAGAGGACAGACGGACTTGAGAGAGGCAACAGGGCCTGCCTTTGAGGGACTCTATAGATATCAATAGATATATAGACATAGGCTAGATAGTTTGCTAGACTGTTAAATGATACTTATGTGTTTGATGTTTACTATTTGGGAGATGTAATATAGCGCGGGTCTGTTTACCCACTGCGCCAACGCATACTGTATATGTAAATACAATAAATATTCGATCTCATAACGAACAGATTTATTGTTGCCTGTATGAACCCAAGTTTAGTCACCTAGATACGAGTAAGACTATGACAGGCTTTTTGGGGGCTAGTTTCCGGTTTTGGCATAGAATGTTTTCTTAAAAACCTGTTAAATGCCATGTAAAAGTAATTATTTAAGCATATCACATTGATTTTTGGTAACACATTGATTTGTTTAAATCAAAGAAATTGTTAACGTTACAAGGTTACATAAAACTAGTAGCTATCTAGCGATAAAATAGAAATAATCTGAGTCCCTCGGCAATGTCTCACCATTGCCTCCACAGCGCCTCTTTATTTTGATTCTGTAAACAATTTTTTTTTTTGACATGTTATTATTTTGACATTTTTTTTGTGTGTGACAGTGACTAATGTGTTCTCGCTCCACGAGCAGATTGTTCCGCAACAAGTGCCGCGTCCAACCGATGAAACCTTTCCTACAGTAACGAGAGTGCAAGATAACAGCGAGGAGCTTCAAAATTCAGAGCTAAGTTTCACCTCATACTCATTGTACTTCTAAGCTGTACTTCTCATGTTTCATCAATGTATTATTTTGTATCATATTGATTTCTTTGCATATTCATAAGTTTGCACCAACATAACCTTGCATTTTGATTTACACATTAATAAGTAAGGGAGTTAACAAAATTTTCGAGTACACAAGATTTTTTTCTAAGGGATTTAACTTTAGAAACATTACATACAAGTAAAACACAAAATGTCTTCCTTAGATAAATGCATTGAGCAAGGAATAAAGTTAGGTTATAAAGAAGAGAAATTGTCAGAATGGGCACAGAAAACACACGCAGAAAACATTGCCCGTGAAGAAAGAGCGATAGAACGAGAGGAAAGGAAATTGCAAATCGAAGCCGATGAAAAGAAATTGCAGATGCAAGCAGAGGAAAAGAAATTGCAGATGCAAGCAGAGGAAAAGAAATTGCAAATCGAGGCCGATGAAAAGAAATTACAGATGGAACTTGAGGCCGCCGCCAAACAGGCCCAGTTAAATGCCGAGACACAGATTAAACTAAAACAGATGGACATGGAGTCCAACACAGAAATATCAATAAATAAGTTAAGAAGCAAAGAAGAGGAACAAAAATATAATAAATATAAAGGTCTCGTGAAGGCTTTCTGTTCTGGAGATTCCATCTCCGCTTACTTAGAAAATTTTGAGTGCCTCATGTCTCATCATAAAATCAGTAAATCAGATTGGGCATTTATTCTAATGAGGAATTTGGCTCTTGAACCACTGAAAGTAATAGAAACAATACCACAGGAAATGCGAAAAGACTATGAGTACCTAAAACAACGCATTCTCCAACATTTTTCTTTAGACACTGCAGGTTACCAACAACAATTTGCCAAATTATCTCCACAACCAAACCAAACCTTCATAGATTATGTCAGTACAGTCCAAGACATATGCACAAAATGGATTAACTCGGCTAAAACCAACAATAGCCATGATAAACTTAAGGAACTAATTATAATAGATAAAATAGTTAGCACCATCCCCACACCTTTTGCCAAATTCTTAAAACAAATGGACTGTAAGAGCATTCAGGAAATCGAGGCGAAAGGGAATGCATTTTTTACAGCAAATAGGGATATTTTTCAACATAATATAAGTCACAATGATACAGCAGCTGCAGTAGTGAACACCAAATACTCCAAACAATCACAGAGCAGATTTAAACCACGATCCAATGTCGGTAAAGTAGTAAGGTGCCAATATTGCAATTTTCATCACGACAGTTACGGTATGTGTGACAAATCACCCACCTACCCTGAACACCTCAAAAAGATGGTAGAGAAGCAAACAGCTAAACGCATGGCGTACCACAGAGCAATTAAATGTTATTTCTGCAATAGCTGGGGTCACTATAATAAAGATTGTCAAGGCCGAAAGTTATTGAAACAGGCCAATGCGGCATTAGTAGAAACGTCGACTGGCGAAGAGCTTGAGTCACTAAATGGATGTGAAAATCAACACGACAATGAAAGCGAGCTTGGGAATGCTGTACACGTCATCAACACCATAACAGACAGTGAGTGCAACACCTGTACAAAGTTCCAAATTGACACAACACTACATTGTGGTCACATTATCCCAATTGCAAATGAAATAGCTAACGCTGCCTTATCATCTACAGGCAAGCTAGTTTTTTATACAGGGTTTGTTAACAACAAAAAGGGCACGTTAATTCGTGATTCCGGCGCAACTCTCTGTGGAGTGAGGAAGACATTAATAGACGCTAATGACTACACAGACAAACATGTGACGTGTCGCACATTTTCAGGTACAATAGAGAAATACCCCCTCGCTTTGGTCAAAATTCAAACACCATTCATATCGGGGCGAGTATTGTGTGCTATCCTTGAAAATCCCGTCGCGGATATTATACTTGGTAATTTACCCAACATACATCCATGCTCTGAAACAGAGATCAAAAGGTGGGAGCAAAAACACGGCATCCACCACAGAAATAGCGACACAAAAGAGAAACACCATTCTTGCTTGTCTCAAACTGCCAAAATACCAAGGGAGACAACCACTGAGGTAATTCAGGAAGAATTTACCGAGGTGTACAATGCAGGGGCGGTCGAATCAAGAAACGATACGACCGAATTAAAACCTCGAATTGAGGATGGGACCAAACTACCAAATACCGAACCTGTAAATGTGCAACAAAACACACAACACACAAACGCAATAACACGACAGACAACCCACAAAACCAACACCGACCAACTACAGGAATCATTAGAAATAGTAGCGCCAAACTCAACTAACATCAATTTTGGAAATGAACAGAAAAATGACCATACACTAGCACCATACTTTAAGTTAGTAGGCCTTAAGCCAAAATTAACAAAGAACGCATCGTGGACATTTAGGCTACAGAATAACATCTTAACGAGATTTTACACAACAAACCAGACCACGACACAGCAAATAGTGTTACCACAAGCACATCGAGACAAAGTGCTAAAATTAGCCCATGACTCCCCTTTTGGAGGTCACATGGGGTATGAAAAGACCAGGGCTAGAGTCCTCACCCAATTTTATTGGCCAAAGTTTTGCCAACATATAAAAACTTTCTGTAGAGCTTGTGATGTATGTCAAAGACTGGGGAAAAAGGGAAAAAACCCTACAGCAGAAGTCTTTAGTTCTTCTGATATGACTTCTCACTTACTCACCCTTAAACAAGTCTTCCACCAAATCTCTCTTTTTGGACTTACTATCAAACCTTCCAAGGTTGAAATAGGTTATACACAAATAGACTTCCTTGGACATAGAATTTCTGAAGGAAAATTGTTGACTGATGATAAAATTGTTTCCAAGATCCTTAAGCTAGAAGTACCTACCACAAAGAAGCAAGTTAGATGTTTACTTGGTCTGATTAACTATTATTCTAAATTTATTCCACATTGGGCAGAACTAACCTCAATCTTTTCTGATATGTTAACTAAAAATCATCCATCAAAAATTTGTAAAAGTACCAGCTTAGATGATGCAATGTGTAAATTGAAACATATTTTTTCTAATCCACCAGTCTTACGATTACCCAACATAAATTTACCCTTTATTTTGACCACAGATGCGAGCGCTATCGCAATAGGAGGATGCTTGATGCAGGAAATGGATGGCATAAAACACCCAATTCTCTATGTAAGCCGCAAACTAAAGAAGGCTGAGACTCGGTATGCCACAGTTGAATTAGAGTGTTTGAGCCTAGTGTTTTGTATATTGAGATTATCGAAGTTCCTCTTAGGGAGTCACTTTGTGGTCCTCACTGACAGTTCGCCATTATTGGTCCTTAACCAGGGTTCGCCTAAAAACCATCGGCTACAAAGATGGTGTCTTCTACTTCAAGATTTCGACTTCGAAATCCGCCACATCAGAGGCACCGACAACATTGTGGCTGACCTTTTGTCACGGCAAGTGAATGCGCCAGTAGAATGACTCTGATCACATCGACCATTAGCCATACTATAAACTGTGATACTTTTAGTCGGTTGCATATTACAGTGGAACTCTACACCTGCTAGAGTACTCTCAGTGATTAGTTGAATTACGACACCCAAGAACATGATACGTTACTTTGAGAACTATACCATCAAGTGCCTAAGCGCTAGAACGATTCCAGCAAGAAACAGTAACTGTGTTTGTGTCAACCAATAAGATCAACCAACGAACTAACTCCGAATTCTGTACGAACTCGTTATATAGGACATTAAGAACATGCCATACTTGCTGTTACTACGTAACTTTACAAACAGCCGAAACAGAACGACATCGACGACAACACTCAATAGACAGCCATACTAGCTTTACCATTCATGGCATAACACGCTAGCGACAGGAGGACAACGCGCACATCATTGTTGGATTTAATTAATTAATTAGTTTAGGATTAAATATGTATTATATTTCCATTATTGTTGTATATAAATTGTATTCACCTGTAATTTGTACATATTCGACATTAATATTACAGGCGGTACCATTCCTAAGCTAAAGAACCGTCCTATACAATTGTCTCTATTTAAATTATAACCCATTTGTGAGTCATCGTACAAGAAGTACGTATTTTCTTAAAGGGCAAATATCGCCTAGCCCATTTTTTCTAAGGGCAATAACACTTACCTCAACTGTAATTATATATTTTAACCAAATACTATTTTTAATGAAAAGTGAGTGAATGACTGTGTGAATGGATTAAATGAGAGAACGATACACTTGGCGGACAAATTGTACGCAAACCGTATTTATTTTAATTTGTCTGCGTCTTTCATGTAAATTGTATGACTTGTCTAATTTGTGAATACATGTGTAGTACTTAGTTTAATAGTGAGTTAATATACTTAGCTTAGCAGTTAGGATACATCTAAGCACCACTACTTGGAATGCCTGTTCATGTATTGCACACAGTGCAGTAGTTCATGATTGAGGTTATCCCAACTCGTGACGCTTGGAAATACGCCACACATTCAGCACACGCAGTACACAAACCTTAAAACTCAACACTATCAAGTTAAAAGTCACAGTCACTTTATTAGAAACATCAACTTATTAGTCAAGCACACTAACAAGCCAACAGGGACACTTTTAGTATGAGGGGGATGAAAGAACAAGGTAACTACATATTTAGCATTATAGAACATACGGGAGTAAAAGTGTATAGAAATACACACACAGATCAAGATTTGAAGGTGTACTTATTTAGCCAAGACTTCGGTCTTGTTAACCCTCTACTATATAGGGGTTATTTGTCTGGGTACCATTTTGGGTACTATGAGAAGGGCAAGTTGTAAATACAACTACTAAAATGCCACGTAACTTCGGTCTGATAAGCATATTTAAGCACACGAGAGACAGGGATCTCTGCACCAAATCAGACAAGTGTTGTATGGTAGAATACATGAGTTTTTAGTGCTAATAGGTAGTTTGCCAGGTTACTATCCACCAAACTACAACACCAACTGTATGTGAGTCGGTGACAGAATTAGAACGGATCTAATTCCCAACAACAAATCATGTCACGGGGGAGGAGGGATCCTGTCACCGCCTCACTTGCACATTTAGTAAAGGGCTGCAATTCCAGCCCAAGGGAAACCATTGAGTCGAGCAGGACCCGAGTAATCTAGAACCTTCTCAAAAGAGATGGTCACCAAGTCCATGATTCCGTGGACACTGATGTGGCCCGCCTAACGCGGGGTCCACGAGGAACCCGGGCAGAGTTACCGCCCGTGTCGAGTTAGGACACGCGGAGACCGAGAGAGGACAGACGGACTTGAGAGAGGCAACAGGGCCTGCCTTTGAGGGACTCTATAGATATCAATAGATATATAGACATAGGCTAGATAGTTTGCTAGACTGTTAAATGATACTTATGTGTTTGATGTTTACTATTTGGGAGATGTAATATAGCGCGGGTCTGTTTACCCACTGCGCCAACGCATACTATATATGTAAATACAATAAATATTCGATCTCATAACGAACAGATTTATTGTTGCCTGTATGAACCCAAGTTTAGTCACCTAGATACGAGTAAGACTATGACAGGGGCAGTTGATGTTTGGACTCCGAGCTGAGAGGGAGTTGAGTGTAGACCAGACCAGGAGAAGGTCGTGGAATGATAAAGTGAAGAATTGTGATGGAGTTTGGAAGATAACTCCGCACTGTGGGTTCCAGGGATAGTGAGTGGAATTCGAGAGCCATAGTGGGTTACTTTGAGTCGGGCCTAGAGAGAGGCTAGTATACCTGTCGTGTGGGACGAGATTTTAGTAGCCTTGAGAGGCAATGTTATTCGAAGTGTTCCATTGGGATGGAGATATATTCTTAGAGAATTATTGTTCCTGGATTTATATGCTACATGTGTCTGTGTTAATTCAGAATTAAAGGAATATTATGTGCGCAAATTAACGCTTGTTCACTGACTGGTGTTTGGTTGGGATGCATCTTGGTTAATCGGTTGTTCAACATCACATTTTACAAGGATATACCCTAGACACAACCATAGCCACTCTATCTGTCACTTAGTCAACATTCACTTTGTGTCAAAAGGTAAATGATGAGCAGAATTAACAGAAGAGATAAAAACAATTAACCATAAAAGGGTAGAACGCAACACATGCTTTCTTTTATAAGATGATAACACAGACAATAAGAGATAAAAGTCATCTAGAAAATAACAGTGAGTGCAAATAATTGTAAATACATTCTAAAATGAACTATGTTGCACACAGAATGAATTAAAAGTTTACATTACATCAGAACAATAAACTGAAAATAATTGGATATAAAATGTAAATAAAACAATGACATGTTAAATTACCAATTTCTTCACAAATACAGGCAACATTTTTCATTCTCAAACCTACAGAAGTAGAAATTAAACTAATATGATCACCGAATAAATTTAAAACAACTATGTTTCAAAATAAAACAAATGGAGGTGTTGAATACAACAATTAATAAACAAAGTGAAATAACGTAAGTCCATTTATTTGTCATAAAAAGTTATTGTTTCCAAGTCTCGATGTGTAAAATGGTGCACATGGACTCATGTAGTCAGAAAGACATTGGCTGCCATACTTTCCTCAAAATTCTCTAGAACCCATTTTGTGAGACTGAGTATCCAAACAGGGAATTAAATACGGGACCAATGAGTTGGTATGTGAGTTCACTAACCAGTACACCCCTTTTGATAATATCTTAACAAACAAATGATCAATAACAACAAAACATGTACTATGGTTTTGAATGCATTCGATTACCTACAGGACACGCTTGACATCACTTCTCAGTGTCAAAATATATGATATAATTAGAAATAAACAATGGTAAACACTTCATGCTAAGTACTTCTGAAACATTTTAGGTATGTTTTAACTAATTTAAAGATATAAAATGTTATTCCAGTTTGTTAAGTTTTAAGTCGGTGGAGCACCATCTGTGAAGTGCAACACTGGTGAAATAGAGTGACGAAAATTACTGCCAAACATACACTCATATTCATTCTCACAGACAGGTAACAGACAAAACAGCAAGAACAGTAACATAAACATTAAATAAATTGGTAATGTTGCACGGATCACACGCATCAATAGTACAGAATGCACTCCTTGTTTGCTGTAACGTAATTCAGTTAGTGCTGTTTCAGGTTCTGTATTCAAACTGTTGAGGAGAAAATTAAATACGAAATTTAAAAATCTATATAGTTAGCCGGTGATGATTGTATAAAAATGATGAATTGATTATGATGTACAAACCAAATGGAAGCAGAGGAAGAGGCCAGCTACATAAACTATGGACAGAGGGAATAGCAGATTCCATGGGAACCTCGGTACTTGAAGCCCATAAACGGGAACTCTCCTGCTTCAACTCAATACCGCAAGGAACAAGATAAGATGAGATGAGAATATATATATATCTTATATATAAATTAGGATGTGCGTATGTATTTATGTATCTCTGTATGTATGTCCTTTATTTGTTCGCGAACGGCCCATCCGATTGAGATGAAATTTTCTACACGCCTTCCTTTCATTCCAGAGCTGTCAACTGTGATATTTTGTTAGTGTGAAATCGCCTGCTTACTCAGTATTATTTCATTTTTCATTTTTCATCATAATTTCATATATCTCAGGGGACCTAACTCTGTAAAAGTTATTTCAAGGGGCATAACTTTTCTGTATAACTTATAGTCATATTGTGGCATCGTTTTCAAAGATTTATAAACTCTTTGTCCATAGTTATGTACCGGCATATGAGTTATAATAAATAATGATACAATCTGTAAGGCATTTTCAAAGTTTTCATAAAAATGATGCACAATGCATAACATTGTAACTCATCTTTTTTTGCTTAAGAAGTTACTGTAGTCATGCAGGTGATTAGAAAGAGTTTTCATTAAAAATAATGGATGGTGTGTGGTAGAACGTTCTTTTAAGTTACATTTTTTTTGTTGTATGAATTTAATGAAGCCGGACAGGGTCAGGCAGACAGATAGACAGACAGACAGACAGATAGACAGTCGGGAACAGGAACTTATATGACTACTTATATAAATTAAATGAGATGCTTCACACCAGGAGCTGGGCGATGTCGGGCCGGGTCAGACAGACAGACAGACAGACAGACAGACAGACAGATAGTCGGGAACGGGAACGGGAACTTATATGACTACTTATATGAATTAAATGAGATGCTTCCCACCAGGGACTGGGCGAAGCCGGGCAGGGTCAGCTAGTATATATATAAAATTCATCGTCATCACGTGCTATGCAAATAAGCGTTGACGGTCATGTTTCGCCATCTCACTTGTTCATCAGAGTCTGGATCAGCTCAGTGTTCTTGTTTTGACATGATAAAAGATTATTGTGTTCAGCAGCCTGATTACTTGGACTATTCCATATTCTTCTAAGATATTGATCATTTCTGTTCAGCAGACGTGTGACTAGGTCTATTCCATATTCTTCTAAGGCATTAATTATTTCTGTTGTGATGTTGTCTGGACCTGGGGTCTTGCCGATATTCATATGGTTAAAGAGCATTCTGAAAATCCATCTTCAAAATTAATGGTCCTTCATTATTAATCCGAATATCGTACTCTTATTTTCTTGTATCATCATACAGGTTTTTCACATAATCTGACCTCGCATATAATATCTCATCTTTTTCTATTATGATTTTTTCATCTTTTGTTTTGCCTGTTGATGTTAGTTAGTCTTTCCTCTTGAGCCTAAGGCGGCGCATAGGGCAGAAGTCCTGTCTCTCCATGCTTGGCGGTTCGCTGCTACCTGTTGTAGATCTTGGATATTTACTTGGCCATTGAATGAGCCTTCTCTAATGATGGTTCTACGCAGGGTCTCTCTTGGTCTTCCCCGTTTTCTTTTCCCTACTGGTGACCATATGAGGGCTTGATAGGGGAGTCTTGACTTGTCCATTCTGAGTACATGGCCGATGTAGTTCCAACGGCGTCTTCTTATGAAATTGGATACTGTATCTTGCTTAGTCTCTTGTCTTATTTGCGAATTGGTTCTGAAGTCTGTCCAGTGGATGTTTAGAAGTCTTCTAAGACATTTGTTCTCAAAATTGTCTAATTTTTTATCTAAAGCTACCGTTGATTTCCAACTTTCACATCCATACGTTAACACTGGAATCACACAAGAGTTGAAGATTTTAAGTTTTGTGTGTTTGCTGAGTGTCTTTGACTTCCAGATGTTTGACAGTTTATTGAAGGCACTAGATGCCAGTGCGATTCTAGATGATATTTCTGGTGTTGAGTCCCCTGTAGATGTCATTTTGCTTCCTAGGTATGTAAAGCTGATGACTTTTTCAAGAACGTAGCTGTTCAATTTGGTGTCATCTGAACTGTTGGTAAGATCAATAGTCTTTGTTTTTGTGGTGTTAATTTGGAGACCAATTTGCCCTGAAACATTTTGGAGGTGGTTTATTTTCTCTTGGGCATCCGGGTGTGTTGAACTCAAAAGCACTATAAAAAACACCTGTTGATGTAGGTGTTCTTTTATTAGTAAGCTCCTGAATTCTTTTGTGCAATAATGTGGTATTATTATGTTGTGTTGATTTTTCATTTCTATGCATTTTTTTCTCAAGTCATGCCTCTTTACACGGTGTTCTGACTTTTATGTGAATCTCTTCATATTTGTCAGGATTTTTGTTGTGTCTTCCATTAGTCGTAAAATTTCTTCACTCATCCATTTCTAATTCATCCTTCCCGCAAGCCACCACCACATTGCTAAAGACTACACTCCAGCTGATGATTTAACCACTGTTATTTTAAATAACCCACGCGTGAATGCGTCAGAGACTAGATCAGTTAGAACAGTGTTCCATATGTGAACTCTCATGTCTTATTCTACTTTAACTTCTCCTTGTGGGAACTTCTATTTCTATTTTAAGAATGTTGAGTAGAGTTAAGAACCGACATCACTGCACTCAGGACATTCCCATACGTGCACAGTCCCCTCGTTCAACAGCCAGCGAAGAGTCATACTACTAATCGTCCCACCGCTATCTGATCAAAAGTTCTCCTGGTCTTCCCTCTCAGTTTTGAGATTCTTCCAGAACCCCTGCCGATCCCCCGCAATCTCATTCTTTCCACATATGGGTTCTCAATCTGTTCCTCCGCCTTCTCCACCTGGCCCACAAGTGCACGACCACCTCCCCCTTGTCCATAGGCAAGATACCACCAAGAGGTGCATTCCCTGCTAGCCTATCAGCCTGTTCATTCCCCCGTAACCCGCATGGCCATGGCAAAATATCCATACAATTCTCACAATCTGTGAACTCTGAAGCGACGAGAGCTATTCCACACGAAACATTCCTTTCTCCACCTTGTTAAGCATATTCTTTGAATCTGTAATGAACACAACGTGTGTTGCAGTAGTCTCCTCTAGCCACCGGAATGCAGCTGTTACTGCCTCCACCTCCATTCTCATGCTGGAGGTCGTAGTCTCATATGCCAGGCTCTCCTTTTTCAAGACTCGTCCATTAGCCTTTGCAATAAAGCCCCAGCCACTACGTCTGTTTCTCACCACTGACCCATCGGTGTGACTATGCCACCTCGATGTGCATTGCTCTGAATTAGCTGTTGCACTTCAAACTCAGTGCCAGCTTGGGAGTTTCTGTTACAAAGTGGTCAAGCCGTTTGACTCGTGCTCCGAAGATTGTGGGTTCGATTCCGGGCCGCGTCCTTCGGTTTACGAGTTAAATGTTTCATAGACTCCTGTGGGTCCGTCGCTAAAAGCTACGGAGTTCGTGCTTTGTGCGACGCTTTCCGTGCTGCGGAAAGAGACCGAGCCATATGGGATAAAACCCGGTGCAATGAAGTCGACCCTGTCGACTTTTAAGCGACTTTTTTTTTTAAAAACTCAACCACGAACTCAGCCGAGCGACCCAGCTAGGCGTGCGTCTGTGGTAAAAGCTTTGCCTCCTAGCGGGGTATGAGAATTTACACTAGAAGAAAGAAGTGGTAGGCCAGGATATATTGTTGTTGGTTCTGATGTCTAACTGCCACATCTAAAAACTACTTTCCGTTGGAAGAAGGCTGCAGCGATCCAATTCAGGAGGAAAGGACTTATCTTGAGTTCAAGAAGCTGAAGCATTAAAAAAATCCAATGGTACTTTGTTGTATGCGTCCTCAAGATCAATCGCTGCCGCAAAGGTTTCAACGCCTGAGTGGAAACCTTCATAGATGTCATGGGCAAAAACTACTGCATTAGTCCAGGTTTCTCATTTTGGACGGTACCCTCCCAGGGTAGGTGGGAAAACACCTTGCCTCTCTAGCTGACTTGATATTTTTTCTGGCAATTAACTTCTTCAGAAGCTTGCCTATTGTATTCTGCATGGTTATTACTCTATATCCCTGAATTTTTGTGTGGTCTTTGCCAGGCTTCGACAAGGGAACCAGATAGCTGTGTAACCACTCCTCCTTGATGCTAGCACTCATTATACTGTTGTTGTATATGTCTGCTAGTTTCTCTAGCTCGTTGTCGGTACACCTACTGATGTCGTCGTATCTTATGCCATCTGGCCCTGGAGCGCTGTTTTTTGATCGTCGAAGCACAGCCCTAATTTATTTCACTGTCACTGTGTCTTCATCCGAAATGTTCTGGGCCTTGCACCTGTCTGAAGTGACCTCCTTGGCAAGATGTCGGCCTCTCATGTCTGTTTGGTTGCTCTGCTCTAGATATCGTTCGAATAGGGCTTTGACTTTGTTCTCATCAGTTCTCTGTCAGATGAGGTCAGCACCTTGGAAGTCAGAAATTCTCTTATTCTTGACTACCCCGCTCATGCTTTTAAGTAGTGGCCAGAACAAATTCAGTGACTTGTCTGTGCTTACTCTTTGACACATCTCTGCCCATTTTCTACTTTTAACCACCTTAACCAGTTTAAAAAAAAAAAAAAAAAAAAAGCTTACTCTTGCGCGCATCTCTCTTTCTAAGTGCATGCAGGGACTGGGCTGGGCAACTCTGTTCTTCTTGGCGGTTTGCCATTTCCTTACAGCACTACGCTTATCCATCCAGGCCTTCTCCACCTCACAATTCCACCAAGGTGGCTGCTCCCAGCTTCTTTTTCCTGCCCTGAAGCTTTCTGCGCTTCTCGCGCCTTATTACACTCACCACATCTTGCCCTGTACTGTCATACTGGAAAGTATTGGCCCTTGACTTGTGCTGTCTGATTCTGCCTTTCTCAACCAATATGCTGCAAGGGTGGTGGTCGCTGTCATGATACCCTAGGACACCCCATCTACACACTGTAGTGAGTGAAGGAGAAACCAGCGCCAGATCAATAGTACTGTCCTCAACACCTGGCCTAGTGACAAAGCCACTGTTGATACAAACCAGGTCAATGGTTTCAAGTGCAGTCTCGAGCTCCTCTCCCTGTGCGTTGGAGGACATGTTACCCCATGGTCTGCCTTTAGCGTTGAAATCGCCACAGAAAATAACATTTCTCTCGTGACCTATTATGTCACTTAAGCACTGCCATTCTGGGAGTCCATACTCGCGTTACGGGCATATTCACCAACACGAATGGTAGATCGGATTGAACTCTAACCGCTTGTATTTGTATGTCGTCATTGTCCCAACTGGACATGTCTAGTTCTGAAGCCACCAAACTCTCGCGAATGAGGATCGCCATTCCCAGATGTCGCCTGTTGTAGAACCATTGGAAGCCGGCTATTTGGAGTAACTGATCACTCAGTCTCGTCTCCTGTAGCGCAACAATGTCGTTCTTAAATACCAAGTTTTCTAGAATAGGACCCCGTTGTTTTACGCTGGCACAGTTTCAGTATAGAATACGGGTATACCTGAGGCCCAGATGGTCACACTTAAGTCTAAGACACCTCAACCCACCACGCATTCCATGTCGCTTGCGCCTACCACGCCGGCCGCGTCGTCTTGTTTTGTTGACTGCCGTCGCTACGGAACACACCAATTGTTCCGCCATGTTGAAACAAATCACCACAATTCACTAGGGCATGTTTCCTTAGCGACTCAATGAACATGATCAAGAGACTAGAGATGAGGTGGTTCCGAAGAGAGTGGTTGCTGTCTCTGGAGCGGTCTCGGCTGGCACAGATTAGTTTCATCTTCGTGCCAGGGCATGCGGGAGTACAAGGGAATGAGCGGGCTGACAAGCTTGCAGGTAAGGCTACTGTGGAGGGCGGACGCGCCATGGACTAGGCTGACATTCTGAATGCTCTACGAGAAGTAAGACTTTTGCGAGAACCAAGTGATGACTGTGAATCTACAACCATGGCCAGACTGCGAGAACAGCAAATTAAAAGAGGGGTGGCCAAACAAGAACACTACGCAGGAAGCCAAAGAAGACTGATAAACCAACACAGAACTGGTGTCGTTAGCCGCTGCACGCTGCGGGATTTGCTGAGGAGGGGATCCGAGCACTTATGGGCTGAATGGATCGATGTGCAATGAGGATGATCTGTCGACTAACTAACTAAGTAACTAAATAACTCATCTAAACATTAGGAAAAAACAGATGATATTCATGTAGCATATACACAGATGAGGCAGAATAGAAAAACTAGTCTCATGTGGAAAATATTAGACAAGAGAGGCAGAGGAAGACAGAGAAAGGCATATGTGGAATGCTTAAACAGTTGAGCAGCAAATAAAAATAAAAGAAACATCAACTTTATCAAATTATCAAATGATAAATAGGATTGGAGAGTCATGATTGCTAATGTCTGCTCTAGATGTAAAATAAGTAGAATGAGGATTACGAGGAAGAGGTGGAGGATGACAAAGAAGAGGAAGAAAAAAAAAAAGAAGAGCACGAGTAGAAGAAGCAGAGGGAGAAGAAAAAACCCAAATTAGATGTAAACTTAAACCTTCTTCATGTAGATATTTAAATTACATTGGCACCTTGCCGTCTTGACAGACGATAGTTTGTGTTTAAAAAGGCATAATAACTTTTACTTATGGCGGTAATGAATGTGACTGATAAGATCAATTCGCGCTGTAAATGTTCGTTCACAATGGGTGCATGTGAACACGTGGTCATTTCCACCATCATGCACCATCTTGCGTCTCACACGCTCGGTGTGTGACTTATCTGCAATAATTTTCTCCTTTGTCTTTAAATATCTTATGTCTTATATTTAAATTGATTGACTAATTATTAAATGAATATTTTAAGAGACCAATGCAGTGGTCAAACTCTGCAAAAGGAGTAGGTTACTGTCAAACGCGTGTGATTGTTATTTGTTGGAAACTTACACATGTTACTTATAAGAAAAGTTAGTGAAAGTGACTTTAATGATAAGTTTGTTTAAATATATATTTTTAACGTATTCACAACTTTAAATAGTGATCTAAAACAGTAAATCATATATGATTGACATAATTGAGAATAACCCTTGCTATGTTGAGTAGCAAGCAAGCACAAAATGTAATAATAAATAATATATTTTAGAAAGAATCACATTTGCAATGCCAAGTAAATCCGAGCAAGGATTTTGATATAAATGTTATTATTCATCAGCTAATATTTTGCTTTCTGTTTGACTGAATAGTGATCTGAGCACTAGAGATGTATTATTTTTTGTGACATTTTCTCTGAGAGTTTGTCTTGCAAATACATGAAAACTGAAGATACTATTATTCTATTCCATGTGTTATGAATTTCTTGTGATTACAAACGAATTACCTACAACAATATAGCAGTCAGGTCGTATTCCAGTAATAATATTTAGTGAAAGACCTTGAGTAAGTGGGAAATGTGTTTCTAAATTTCAGTATTATTTTACCATGCTTATATATCTGTAAAAAATAAAAACTTAATGTAAAGTATTCCAAAACAGTGAACACATGAGCAATGTCCATACATTTTCCTTTAAATGTGTGTATAATATGTGAATATTCTATTCTAAAATATATGGTCCAAACTTTTCTTCATCACACTTTCCTTTCTATGATATTGGTAGCTTGTGCATCTGTTTGTTTATTAGGACGTGTTTTTAAACTAAATGTTAGTGGGTAGTTTTGTCAAGGTTCTCTGTGGTACAGATACAATCTGGCCAACATGGCAAATAGGCAGGTGAGCCAGTGAGATCTTGGAGAGCTGCTTGTCCCCAAGCATGGTTTGCTAGTACATGACTGGCCTTGTAGGATCTGGTTTCATTGCCGAGATACTGAGAAGAGTGCTTTGTGCAACACAGTCCATGTTGGCTGTGTGATATGCTGATTCAGAAACTGGCTAATGGCTTGTTGCCAGCACTCCGGCACCTGTCTTATGTGATGATGCATGTGTGGGCTGAATGTGTGTATTTGGACGGCTGTCTTCTTTGACAATGAACTGCATATTCAAGTGAGGGACACCTTGTTGTTAGTGCTTGTGCAGTTTGGCCTTATCAAGGATGCTGTTTCCTTCATGAGGTCACATGAGACAATGGTGAGCATTTCATGTGGTTTTCACTGGCACAGCAATGGAGCAATTATGAAGTGACTTGTTGCTATGAAGTTGGAAGCATACTACTACTGTGGTAAACTGGAGTTTCATTGAATAGTATTCTTATTGTGCTTAATTCTTTACACTTGACTAGCATGCCAGATCACAGGCTCCCTAAACGAATTTATTTTACGACGAGCTGCGTTGTGGTAAATGCTTCCAAAACGGTCAGAGGAAATGCGTTAAAGACATTCTGAAGATCTCACTAAAAGCTTTTGGAATTCATCACGACACATAGGAGACTGCTGCCAAAGACCGAAATTCGTGACGTACATCATTACATAAGGGTGCAGTCACTTGTGAAGCAAACAGAACTGCAAGAGCTGTGAAAAAAGGCTGGACATAAAAACCACTGCCGGAGATCCCCTTCCTGGAACGCCAACAATCTTTGCCCAAATTGTCAAAGAATATTTCGAGGCAACATAGGCCTTACCAGGTATCTTAGAACTCACGGCTCGATACTTGCAACCCCACTGGATGAAATGAATGGTCATCGTTATTCTTGATGTACAAACAACAAAACATTTCTTTATACTAATTTTATTTGCGTGTCTAGCTTTCCCAAGCAATTCAATCTGTTCATAAACAAACTGAAAAATAGGGAGACAATGAACAAATGTTTTGTAACAATTTACTATTTTTGATAACAATTTATATTGGTGGCTAACTCTATGATTATTGGTAATGATTTCATCAAGTCTGGAAGACTTGCATATTAGAATTAGGCGTCGATTAAATGTGATCTGAATGTAATAACTAAAATGAGTAACTTTATCAATTTGTATAAATAGTGCTGTTTGACTGCAGAAACGGAACGCCCTCTAAATGACTTCTTGGATACAGTTAAGCGTCACAGGCTGATCAGAGGAAAATTGCGGATGGCTCAGGCGGATGACACAATCAGAGATGTGTGCATGCTTGAAAACATTGGGAAAGAAGAGGAGAATGTCAGTAAAAAATTCAGACCTGTGCAGTGTGATAATAATATTGGATCGGGAATGCAGGATTAGCTAGTAGACTGCACTGCATGGAAGGTGCAACAATTGCTCCATGACAATTTGTGACCAGGTGATTTAATCATCTACAAGGATGGCTCTGTGATAAGAGGTAAAAGAAGTGCATGGGGGTTTGTGGGAAACGTTGGTGGGCGGTGTTTGCTGCAGGTGAGCCTGGAAAATGATACCACAACATCTATTCTGGGAATGGAGTGGAGGCAGTCACATGGCATTCCCCTGGCTGGAAGCCAAAAAGCACACACATGTTGTGATTATAATGGACTCACAAAGTATGACGAGAAAGGTGAAGACAGGCATACTATGTGCTGAGTGGCAGATTTCCATTTAACAATGAACAATAGAGAGTATATGTTGGAGTTTCCCCCAGGACATGCTGGTGTGGTGGCAAATGAGCAGGCGGACAAACTGGCTGGTATAGCATCCCTTGGTAGGATATTGGTGCGTGATGAAGCAGATGTGGTTGGGGCTCTTTGGAATCATGTGTATAGTTTTTGTTTTTAAATTCGCATATCCTTTACAGGACATCGCTGTCAACATCAGCATCTTTCAGCTGATTGTTGATTTCTTGGCAAGATTATGCCCAGTAGTTTGCCATTGCTTTCTGAGCGGCCGGCTCAGTTATCCCGCAAGCCACCAACGCGGGGAGAACCGCTTCCAATTATTGCGCGCTGCGTTATCCTGCGTGGATAAACGGGATTACGGAAACTCAACGGGAAACCAATGCCCCGCCGTATCGCCACAGTACCAGATGTATAAAAACGAGGATGACGAACACCCATGGCAATACTATATAGAAGACGGAGATATAATCCCATGGCTGACCACGGAGGAAGAAATCAAAAGACAGCAAGAACTCAAATGCTGGAAGCGGAGTGAAAGAAAGCGCAAGGAGGCATATCACATCGAAAAGTTTCTACAGGCAATACACAAATGAGAAGGCAAAAATACCAAATAAAAAGTCCTTTTAAGGACTGCAATCAGTCAAGCCAGACGAGCCAGGAGCCTGAGCCAACAAAGAAAACCACAAGAGGAAACATGCAGAAAGGACAGCCGCCGACCGCTGACGTCACAGACAAACACTACATAACCAGTCCGAGATAGGACTTACTCGTAAGAGCGCACAAGACAAGAATTAGGGTGAATGAACCCACAAAAACCACGGACCTCAACAATAACCACAGCTGAGGAAGCAGGTTGAACGAGGCCGAATTTGGAATGTTTGATTTGAAAATTGGAATTGGAATTACGGAGAAAGTCGTGTAACTCCTCGGCCACAGAGACCGGCATGTGTATAGTGCTTTTGTTTTTTGTGCTCACTCGCTTTTGAACTCAAGCGTAATCCATACACACTATTTATAATACTGATAGACATATTTTTGTGTGTGGATTAGCTTTCCTTATTAACAGTGTCCCTCGCCATCAGTCGAACCCACTCCGACTTCAGAGGTACGTGTAATTTACATCCCCAAGTCAAGGACGACAGGTCAACATTTTAGGCCAGCTGTCCGGTCTAGGGGTTGAACTGATAACCTCAGCATCAGCACACCGGATGTTTAAGAACACGCGTTCTTATCAATTCGACCATGCTGACCTGCGTGTATAGTGCTAAAGAACGTATTGATCATCACGGCATGGAGACAGAAGTAGGTAGTGACCAGATGATCAGACTGACTCTCAAAACTCCAAGGAAAGGCTAGATGGACACATAATCAGACTGCTACTGGTAGCATTAGTATTGGGACTCGTGACTGGCTGTTGCAAATGAGGACAGAGCACGTATGGGTATGTCCCGAGTGATTTGTCGGTTCTTGACACAACTCAACTCAGCTAATAGTTCACAGTGTTGACCGTATTTGAATTACAGAGGCATAAACTAAACAGATTCTAATTCTAGGGAGAAAAAAAGTAAGCCATTACTATTCTTTATATCCTTTGGTTTATGGTAATCGTTGCTCATTACTACTAACTAATTAGAATGCATCACCTAATCTGCAAATATGATTAATTGTATGATTAGCTTTTCTGCTAAAGCATAAGCACACAAAATAGTTGAGACATTTAAAACAATACAAATTTTAAGAAGCAATTATTTCAGTTCTCAACTGGAAAAAATCATGTAGTTAGGATTACTTGTTTTCTTGAGCTCTGGATTGAAATACAGGGGGCACGACTCCTGATACGAGCTGTGGATTAAAAGTAATGTGATGAAGCAAGAAATGACAATGAAGAAACTTTTCTCAATTATGTTAAGCCAAAAATAGAAATACAACATTATGTGTGTGTGTGTGTGTGTGTGAGCGAGAGAGAGAGAGAGAGAGAGAGAGAGAGAGAGACAGACAGACAGACAGAGAGAGACATAGAGAGAGAGAGAGAGAGAGAGAGAGAGAGAGAGAGAGAGAGAGAGAGAGAGAGTGAGAGAGAGTGGGAACAGTATTAGTGATGACAGATAGTTAACGAAGACTACAGTCTGTGCTTAGTAGTGATATCATATTTCTTTCCTAAACTATTATGGTTCTGAAGGTGACCCAGCCTCATAAAATGGATAACAGATAACTTAAAGAATTTCTGGCTAAAGAGAGGCAATCGAAAAATGAAAATGGTCATATAACTGTATTGTGCCATGATGCAGTATATATGAACCACTATCATTTCAACAGTATCTTTAAACTTTTATAAATATATTCATACACAGACAGGTCCATCCGATTGAGATGAAATTTTGTACAGATGTTCTTCTCACCCCCGCGGAGCCAACTGACATAGTTATTTAGTTAAAAATCAACAATTTTTTTCTCAAGAACGAAAGAAAAAGGCACGCGCTTCAGAATAAAAACACAGACCAAGAAATGTCCCGCCATCTTGCAGGAAGGGAACTCACTCTCTGATTAATCCATAAATTAGTTATGAACAGTTGTTGTTCTTCACTCCCGCGGATCAAACTCAAATAGAATGGGATTATCAGAAACAGACGAGCATGGGGACAGACGTGAACGGATAAATAGATGGACAGACAGACAGACAGACAGACAGACAGACAGACAGACAGACAGACAGACAGACAGACAGACAGACAGACAGACAGACAGACAGACAGACAGACAGACAGAAATCTGTAGAACATTTCATCTTAATCGGATTGACTGTTCGGGAACGCATAAAGGACACACACACACACACACACACACACACACACACACACACACACACACACACACACTGTCTTATATATATATATATATATATATATATATATATATATATATATATATATATACACACACACACATTTACAGACAGATAAAAATATTATACTACTGAGAAGCGCTCACATTGTACACATATTTTATAGTTAAACCATAACTATAGTGCTTATTCAAAACCTTAGCAAATACTAATGTATGATCAGTGGTATACAGGATTGTCCATGTTCTCAATATGCACTGTCAATAATTTATAATCCACACAATTACACTATATGTGTGTGTATGTGTGCACGTGCGCGCTACCATGCTGATAATTATTAATGGTCATAGTTTGGCATCTTACATTATCACCAGAGTCATAGATCAAATCTGTGTTCTTGTCCTAATTCAGCCACGTGGGTAAGTCATACAAGCCGTTGCCTTACAACTGCTCTTTTCCCATCATGTCTGCCAGCTGTCCCTATGATTTTCAAGCCTAATTCTCCCTGCAACGTGCCCAACACAAACACACCCATATGTATGTATATGTTGCTTGTCCATCAATAATAATGATGACTACTCATTTCATCCAGTGGGGTTGATAGTATGGAGCCGTGAATTCTAAGATGGCTGATAAGGCATATTTTGGCTCGAAATGTTCTTTGACAGTGTGGACAAAGAATTCTTGACGTTTCTGGAGGAGGATTTCCTGCAGTGATTTTTTGTCCTGCCTTTTCTTCACAGCTCTTGCAGATCTGATTGCCTCACACGTGACTGCACCCTTGCGTAATAATGCACGCCAAGAATTTCGGTCTCTGGCTGCAGTCTCCTAGGTGTCATGATGAATTCCAAAAGCATTCAGTGAGATTTTCAGAGTGTCTTTAAAGCGTTTCCTCTAGCAGCCTTGGGAGGGTTTACCACAACGCAACTAGTATAACAGTAAAGGGAGTTAGCTTAGGAGTGGAGAGTTAATGAATGCTGCGCATTCATTAACTAGTGGGAAATCATAGTTGGTGAACGTGTGTGCACGAATGTGTAGAAGTATCCAGGGGTTGCACACACGTCACTGGGGACTTGGGATTCAACTAGGTAAACAGAAAACATGTCCGTAATTACCATCACCAGTTTGAAGATGTATGATTTCAACTAATAAACGCATGTTTATATAACAGACGAGACTTGTCCACTATATCGACACGAGCCACCATCTTCTACACACAGCCTTATCATATCACCTGTACTACTGTTATATAGGCTGTTTTGGTGCCGTGACCAGGATCTCCAACATGGCTCGTCGCGGAGATTGTTGACTCAAGCGAAGATTTGTTTTGTTTGCGTCTGGAGACGGATGTTATGGAGGTTTTCTCAAGTAGATTATAAGAGACGCAACAACTGAAAGCCCGCCCAGGGGTAGTTGTTGTGATTTCCCGGTGTTTGCTAAGGGGATCTTAGTCAAGGTCAGGAGGTTTGCTAATCTTGTTTTATAGAGAGACCGATATTTTTTGATATACCTGACTCACCAATATACAGTGTCTTGATCGCTGACATACGCTGCTTTTTGTTGAAATCAAGAATTGCTGTTTTACATCGAAATTTTAAATGATGTCGTCACCGCTAGATGCATCTTACAACATGTAAAGTAACCTTGTACCTCGGGAAATAAATTATGTCTACAGCCGAACGATCAGCTCCAATTGGAACAGCGAAATCTCGAGGATGATAAAATTTATGAGCGTGGTCTCAGCTCACTGGGCTGTTTGAGGTTGAATCAAGGTCGATTTTCACTTTCTGGACCACTGAAATTCTAGAATCAAGGTCGTCAACAGTCACTTCAGCTAAGTGAAGGCATCGAGTATGTTCAACTTGTCTCAAATCAAATTTGTTTCAATTGATTTGAACTGACCGTTCCACTGTTATTGTCGATTGGAACTTCTCTCATCAAGTTTGTGGATTGAAATTTTTTCATCAAGATTCTCGAATTGGAATTGCTTTCATCAAGTTTGTCGATTAGAATCCTCTTTCATCAAGATTGTCGATTGGAATCTTCTTTCATCAAGATGGTCGATTGGAATCTTCTTTCATCAAGATTGTCGATTGGAATCTTCTTTCATCAAGATTGTCGATTGGAATCTTCTTTCATCAAGATTGTCGATTGGAATCTTCTTTCATCAAGATTGTCGATTGGAATTTCTTTCATCAAGATTGTCGATTGGAATTTCTTTCATCAAGATTGTCGATTGGAATCTTCTTTCATCAAGATTGTCGATTGGAATTTCTTTCATCAAGATTGTCGATTGGAACCTTTTTCATCAAGTTTGTCGATTGGAACCTTTTTCATCAAGCTTGTCGATTGGAACCTTTTTCATCAAGTTTGGGTAATGGATAATTTTAGGTTAATTAATAACATACTAAATTGAACAGAATATTTCTTGCTGCTTACTTTAAAATAATATTGTCTTAAAATGTTAGTATATTATATTGCTTGGTGCTTTCCATTATAGATTTTTTTAGGATGGAGCCCCAGGATTTTTCTCAAGTACTTGGTGGAGTTGGTGGGGCAATATCATAGACTTTGCAAGGTTTCAAACGGAAATTAGTTTATTAATTAGAAAAATTGATTGATGTAATTTACAAATATTGCAGCATTGCAAAGAATGAGGCTTCGTTAACTCAGGTACTAAGAAGCATATAGAAGAAGATATTGTTTTTAGGCTGAGATAGCATAAAGAGTAAAAATGCACCTGAGCAGAGACTTAGGACGCGTGACTGCATGGTTAGGAGAGTTAAAGGTGGCAGTCAGCGAGGTAGAATGTTTCGTACACTGGTTACAGAGTAAAACAACTAATGTAGGAAACAATGAGATAAAAAGGAACAACAAGAATAGCCGAGGACAGCCACTAGTTAATGAAAATAGAGGGCAGTATAGAAGCATTTACGTTAATCCAAAGATGACTAGGGTTAGGAGCTGGTATAATGATCAAGGATACAGAAATGGGCATGAGAGAGACTGTTCTAGGAGTTGGCCATCCTATACTGTAAGCGCTAGAAAAAGACGCGACGAATGGTTTGAAAAAAGACAAAGACAATATCTAAACTCAGGTGTAAGAGACAGAGTTGAACCTGTAAATAAAATACAAACTAATCCTAAAATGGTTGCGAATGTGACTAGTGGACAGGAAAAGAAGACGACGGTATTGGTGAAAAAAATAAACCGAGAGACACAGACGCAGGCAGGTAATACGATAGAAAATAGTACGCAGACTCAGGTAGATATTGTAGAGAAAAATACCCAAGTGCAACCGACTAAGAAAATAGTAAGGGGAACGCATACTATTAAGACGCTAGAAGTTGCAGCACCACCTCAAGGGAAATTTGATAAGGTTGCGCCAGTCAAAATTAAAGAGGATGTTCCGGCAGAACGTAAGCCGCCGTTAAAACCAAGAAACACCAGGATGAAAATTAGAAAAACTGCTGGGACTAGGACTGCTGCGACCAGTCTATTAGTAAATGTAGGAGATGACACGACAGAGGCATCAGACTTGTCAGAGTGGGACGTTAAATGTATTCCCGACCGGAGGGGTGGTCCTAGAAGTAAGAAAATTGGCAGGGGTGATAGTTCCAACTATAAGGATGTTGCTTCCTCCTCTACAGCATATAGTAAACAAGCTGGGAGAACAACTATAGTTAGTGATTACTCAGAAGACGAAATAGCATGGTATAACCTATATAGGACCTGTTTTGAAAATAGTGAACAGACAGATACAGTAATGACGAGAACAGCAAGTAAACGTAGTAGAAAGAAGAATAGTAATAGAATTTAGTAATAGAATTTTTATAGTCAGGTCTTAGTCAGATATGACTGAGCTACCGTATAACAGTAGACGGTACTACCTGGTTTCTGTTAGCGCCGAACGTTGGGCGGCGCTTACCAAACCCGACACCCCACATTGTGCCAACGGCTTCGGGCGGAAGAGCGCAATTGGGAGGGTACAAGCCTTACCCTGGTGCGAGGAAATGCAAGCTAAAGACAAAATTGTCATGGCAGGGCAGACCAGGCCCTAAGCCTTGGTTGGCGACTGGTCTAGGATCGAAGCTCCGACAGGCGGACAGTTAGAGCATTGCTTTGCTGATCCGGCAGCTTCTGCAGCTTGTCTTGTTCCAGATGTAGGGGTGTTACCTTTCCTCTGGAGTGAACTAGGCAGGCCGAGAGAGGGATCATGCTGCATGGGCAACACATGATCTCTATATTTTAGCCCAGGCTTTGTGCTATGGAGAGGCAATAACTCCATCCCTGGTCTTAACTGGTCTCGGAATCAAAGCGAGAGGAAACTGTTACGGGTTATAAGTCCTTGTCAGTTGGCGTAGACATGGGGCGCCACGCGTTGCCTCTGACGGTGGGAGACACCTATAGGTGTCACTGATCAGCTACCGCCCGCCTCAAGCTGGGCAGCCCCCAGCCAATTGGGTGCTGATCCGCCACAGCCTGCCTGCTTCAATGGGTGCTTGGGGCTAGGACAAAATCTGAATCGCAGGCTGTAAAACCAATGCACCAGGTACAAACAAAAATATAAATAGAAACCTCAAGCTACGGCTTGCAACCTGGAACGTGAGAACCATGTGTCCAGGATTTTCCACTGACTTGACCAATATTGACGATGTGAGAAAAACGGCTGTGATTGATGCCGAACTCAATCGTCTTAACATTGATATTGCTGGCCTGCAGGAGACTCGCCTCGCTGAGGAAGGGTCACTCAGGGAAAACAACTACACCTTTTTCTGGAAGGGTAAAGGGCAGGCAGAAAAAAGGCAACACGGTGTGGGCTTTGCAGTGAAGAATTCGCTACTGGGAATGATTGAAATTCCAGCAGGAGGAAATGAAAGACTATTATCCCTGCGCTTGGCAACCTCTTGTGGGTTTGCCACCATTATTACTGCATATGCACCGACACTCGATTCCTCTGATGATGTGAAGGATTTGTTCTATGAGGAGTTAGACTCTGTGATCAAGGCAGTTCCAAAATCCGACTACATTTATATGCTCGGTGATTTCAATGCTCGTGTGGGCAAGGACTCGAGTTCATGGCCAGTGTGCCTTGGAAAATACAACATCGGTCGCATGAATGAAAATGGGCAAAGGCTGCTGGAGCATTGCACCAGTAATGACCTATGTATTACAAACTCTTTTTTTAAAACAAAAGAGATGCATAAGGTCACATGGAAACATCCAAGATCCGGCCATTGGCACCAGCTGGACTTCATCATCACACGGAGACAACATCTGAACCATATATCATTGACTCGTAGTTACCACAGTGCTGACTGTGATACGGATCATTCTTTGGTTGTTGCAAGGGTTAGACTGAGACCAAAGAGAATCTACACAGCTAAACACAAATCTAGCCCCAGGATTAATATTATTAACACTCATGATCCTGAAAAGTGCTTTCAGTTTCAACAGCAACTTGAAGACGCTTTCACTGATACACCAGAAAATTGTACAGTAAATGATAAATGGAATAAACTTAAGGAAACTCTTTGTAAAACTGCCGTAAAGGTTTACGGCACTGTGGATCATAAGAGGCAGGACTGGTTTGCGGCCAACAGCGAGACTCTGCAGCCCTTGATTGATAAGAAGAAGAAAGCTCTCTTAAGAAACAAGGAAAGACCAACGCGTAACACTCTGAGTGAGCTAAGGCAAGCTAGGAAGGATGTGCAAAAGGCTGCCAGGCAGTGTGCAAATGATTATTGGATCAAGTTATGTGAGTCCATTCAAATCGCAAGTGATAAGGGAGACATAAGAAGCATGTATGAAGGAATAAAGAAAGCCTGTGGTCCAGTGATCAAAAGAAGTGCACCATTGAAAACCTTGACTGGAGAAGTCATCACTGATAAGAAACAGCAGATGGACAGATGGGTAGAGCACTATTTGGAGCTTTACTCAAGTGAGACCAAACTAGCGGATAATACCCTCAACGCCATAGAGGCTCTACCAACTCTTGACCACCTGGACACACTTCCCACCATAACAGAAGTTAAGTGCGCTATAAATGAACTTGCATCTGGCAAGGCTCCAGGTATGGATGGGATTCCAATAGAGGTTATCAGGAGTGGGCAAGACACACTCACTATACAGATCCACCAGCTAATAGAGCTATGCTGGCGTGAAGGACAAGTCCCACAGGATTTCAAAGATTCAAGCATCATAACACTGTACAAGAACAAGGGCGATCGGAGCGACTGCAACAACTATAGGGGTATCTCACTTCTGTGTATTGTTGGAAAAGTATTTGCCAGAATTGTTCTGCGCAGACTTCAAGTCCTAGGAGATCAAGTCTACCCCGAATCACAGTGTGGCTTTCGACAGAACCGGTCTACCACTGATATGATATTCTCATTGCGACAAATGCAAGAAAAATGCCGTGAACAGAATCAACCACTGTTTATTGCCTTCATCGACCTCACAAAGGCATTTGATTTGGTCAGTCGTGAGGGTCTGTTCAAGGCACTAAAGAAGATTGGCTGCCCACCAACTCTTCTGTCCATTGTGGAATCGTTCCACACAGGCATGAAGGGTATAATCAAGTTTGATGGTGCAACTTCTGAAGAATTTGAAATCAAGAGTGGAGTTAAGCAAGGTTGTGTACTAGCTCCCACCCTCTTTGGAATATACTTTTCACTTCTACTGAAATATGCATTTCGTGATCAGGATGGTGGTATATACATTCACTCACGCTCAGATGGCGGCCTCTACAATGCTCAGAGATTGAAGGCTAAGACCAAAATTAGGAGGGTACTGATCAGAGAGTTGCTTTTTGCAGATGATGCTGCAGTTACTCCAATGCTTGTTCTGAATTTGGTTTAACAATTAGCAAAAAGAAGACACAGATTATGTCACAAGGTGCACATGGGGTACCATCAATCTTTATTGACGACGCCGAACTAGAGATAGTAGACCATTTTACATATCTAGGATCGGTGGTAAATAGCAAATTATCCCTAGATCAGGAAATCAACATCCGGATTGGTAAGGCAGCAACAACAATGAACAGGTTAAGAAAAAGAGTCTGGGAGAACAGGAAGCTTACTGCCAAAACAAAAGTCCTTGTCTATCAAGCCTGTGTCCTTAGTACTCTTCTCTATGGCAGTGAAACCTGGACAACTTACTCACACCAAGAGAACAATTTAAACAGCTTTCATATGCGGTGTCTGCGAAGAATTCTTGGTATTAAGTGGCAAGACAAAATCACAAATACTGAAGTATTGGAAAGATCAGGTTGTGTGACAGTTTATTCCATGCTCAGTCTTCGTAGACTTAGATGGATAGGACATCTTAGGCGGATGGATGATGGTAGAATACCAAAGGATATCTTTTTTGGTGAATTACAGATGGGTAAGAGATCTCAGGGTCGGCCTCTACTACGATACAAAGATGTGTGTAAGCGGGACATGATTGATACAGGCATTGATAATGCACATTGGGAGCAAGTCGCCGCTGAACGTGTTGCATGGAGGGCAAATATCAGAAATGGAATAAAGTCAAAGGAGAAAATTATTGCAGAAAAGTCACACACCAAGCGTTTGAGACGTAAGATGGTGCATGATGGTGGAAATGACCACGTGTTCACATGCACCCACTGTGAACGGACATTTACAGCGCAAATTGGCCTTATCAGTCACACTCGCTACCGCCATAGTTAAAAGTTATTATGCCTTTTTAAAGCACAAACTATCGTCTGTCAAGACGGCAAGGTGCCAATGTGTAAAAAATAGAATTTATGACCATGAGACCTGAATACTTCAGGGACAGTTCGACATTTAGTGATATGGAAAATGAGTGGTATGAAGAGAAACACACGCCAGTAATAGGAGACAATGAACTGTTTGACTTAGACACATTATATGGATAGTAGAGTTAAGTTTGAGCATAGTGAAAAAGAGAATTAGTTTAACTTGAGAGATGGGTGTTTTCCATTTTGATGGTGTTGCAGTAGGTAATATATGAACTTAGATGGTACGGTAGAAGGTGGAGGAAAATCACAATAGGTGATATATAACCGGCAGGTAGTTGGTAATTGAGTATTAGAAGAACGAGAGTAGAGTCATGTAAACAAGGCGAGGAGTAATAGATTGGTTGGTGCTGATATATAACTAGAGATTGATCTGAAGAGATGTAGATTCTTGGCCGAGTGGTGAAATAGTAAGCGTGGTTACGCGATGCTGAGAGTTACGTGGAGAGAAAAGATGGTGTTCATGAATACATAAGTGTATTGTCTTGCTTGTAGTAAGGAGAGAGTAGGTGATATGTGATGGATCTAGAACAAAATCGGGAAAGTTCGTATAGAGAGACGCAGTGTCTGAGATAGATGAAGTGACTTAGAGAGTTTGAAAGAATGGTCGTGTTGTGTATTAGGTTGAGACGTCTGACATTTGAATTAACGTTTCGATCGTTGTTGTGGGGAAAAAGCAGATACAATAGTGGGGGGCAGAGGTAAGATGAGACGAGCGTGCCTGTTACGGAGGAAGGAAGAATATGAGAGAATACGAGGAAGTATGTAGCATTGCCTCAGTGGACTAAGTGTGTCGATGGTGATGGGTGGTGAGTAAAAGAGATATATTGCTAGATTATATGTTGAAAGGATCCGAGGGATGACATAAATGTGGCTGCCAGAGATATATAGGTGTGATATTGACTGTTGAGTAAGGTAATGTAAGGTGATGAACATTATGTGTATGTGTATAAATAGCCAGATAAGAGTGAGATTGTTAAAAGGAGATGGTGAGAATATAGGTAAGGGATGCCAGTTGACGTGTGCAATGAGTAAGGAAACATGTTAGACAGGAATGAATGGTTACTCACGAGATTAGATTGCGTGGCGGTTGTTTTGGTGTTTCGTTGGTCGTTGTAGGAGGCAAATCTAGTGTTGTTCGGGGAAATTGTGTTGGAATAGGATTACATAATGCAGAGAAGTGCGAAGAGGTGATTAGTATGTCTCGTTGGACTGAGGATAGTTGTGAAGAGCTGTCTGTCTGTAAAGGAGGTAGAGATCATCGTTAGTTATATGCGCGCGCTTGCTGTTTCTGAAAGGAAAAACTCTAAGTTTGATGCTCATTGGGTCCCGGGATATTATATTTTAGAAAATAAGGGTCCAGTATCGTATACTATTAAGAATCAAGTTACAGGGCATGTTGCACGTTCACATGTAGAACACTTAAGACGGGATAATGAAGGAAAAGATGCAGAGGATAATAATAATAATTATTATTCAGAAGAAATATTGTCAGATGGACAGATTATCAGACAAACAGAATATCCAATACTTATAGAGAATGAGAAACAAGTAACAACAGCATCTACTACTGCTGAACAAGAAGAAACAATACCAAAAACAGTCATGACAGAGGAAAACAACACGTATGACGGTTATAATAGTGAAGGATCAATCAAAGAAAAAATAGACGCTCCATTTATGAATACAAGACAGGAAGTAAAAAGAAAGTTAGATAGACAGAAAGAAAAAGAAATTAAGAGGCAAAGGAAATTTAGAGTGAATTCCTCAAGTGATGAAGATATGCCACTGTTTGAAAATTTATTAAGACATCAAGATAGGAAGATTAGATTGGATTTAGAAAGGAAGAGATTAGGGGTTGCTAGTAATGGGTATACATATGCGGAACAAGAGATGGATGAGAAGTCAGAAACTGATGAGGATGCTGATATGAAAGAAGATAGTTCTCCTCGGGAGGATGGCGACATTGATGTAGATATTGCACTTATAGAAAAAAATTTGAAGTTACTAAGAAAATGGAGAAGTGATAAATAGCATGGTAGAATATTCTGCAGATTGCAGATAGAAGAAGAAGTTAGACACGGTATTTGTGAATTTCTAAGGAAGAAAGTTGGCAAATAACTTAATCAAGAGTTGTCGGGATGAGTAGACATAATATTGTAGTAAGTTAAGACTTATTGATATATGCTTTATTATCATTTTGATTTTTAAGTTGAAGTGTTGAGTTTTTCTTAGACGGAAAATAATTGATTAGTAGTCATAATATGTATGTATATATATGGTCTTTCATTTCATCACATATGTTTAATTTGATTAATGTGTGGGGATAAAAATGATGTCAAAGAATGAGGGGGTTGATATTGTTTGATCTATTGTTTTGACTTCAATTGTTCTTTATAAAATGTGAAGATAAGTTAACTTAGCTGTTTATTTTTACAAAACTTTGGTTTTATTGAGTTACCCTGGGTGTATTTAAAATGATTCCTAGCTTGACGTTCAGTTATGGGACAAATGAAGAGTTGTTTTTGGGAACTTACAGAAAATATGAAACAGACGACTTGAAGTTGAGTTGTTTAACGTGTATAACGTTTATAAATAGAAATTGAGGATGAAACATGATTGAGTTAAGGGGGAAGTTGTGGTGATTAGTGAAGTGACTCAGTATGTTATAGAGAAAGTAATGGAGGAGTATATTTAAAAGTGGCTGGGGTTATCAGCAACAATTGATAATTACATGGGGGTTGGAAAGAGTCAAACCGTTAAAAATGGTTTGGGGGATTGAATTAGGGACTACATTAGACGGTTCGTAACGTAAATACATGGATTGGAAGCCATGGATGAGGGGAATGACGGGCGATACTGGGTAAATGGGAGTTGAAATAGGAGCTGGGTTGAACAGCGTTTAATGGGAGAATATGGGGGGAATGCCAGCTTGAATTTTGGCATAAGTGGACTCTGGAAGAAGAACACTGTGTTTGACGATATATTAATAATTTGGAGGTTTTGAAAGAATGGTTGAACTTGACGAGGTGAATAATACAAAAGGTTGTAGTTTTGGATTAACATAACTTTTTGATAACAACAATTATTATTGACGGAAATGAAGATAAATTTTGGAAACTTTATTTTATAAAGTTTTGAGAATGCATGGGAAGAGAAATGTGATTACTTCTTACTTTTTCCTTACTTTCTATTTTTCCTTAGGTGCGCGCCTAACCAATCTAACCTAACCAATCTAACCTAACCAATCTAACCTAACCAACCTAACTAAACTTTTTTCTGTCTATCCTGGAATAGCGAGAATGTGAGTAAGTGAGAAAAAGATAAGGAAAATATCTTCAATTTTTGTCAATCATAATTTAGATGGACACTTTAAAAGCGTTTCGCTTATAGAGAGTTTTGTAGAGAGTTTTGTGTGGAGAACTTTATAACGAATTTTGAAGAGAGTTTTGTATTATTGATATTGTATGAAGTATGTCTCTGGTTAGCATTTGGCTATGATGAGATAGGAGGGTGAGATTTGAATTAGGAAATATATGTGAAGGGATTGTTGGGCAGGTGTGGTATAGAACCGTAGAGTTAAGTGGTTTAAGAGTTGGGGTTGAGACTTTTTCAGGGAAAAAGTCTCCTTGAAGAAGGGGAAGTATATATAACAGTAAAGGGAGTTAGCTTAGGAGTGGAGAGTTAATGAATGCTGCACATTCAACTAGTGGGAAATCATAGTTGGTGAACGTGTGTGCACGAATGGGTAGAAGTATCCAGGGGTTGCACACACGTCACTGGGGACTTGGGATTCAACTAGGTAAACAGAAAACATGTCCGTAATTACCATCACCAGTTTGAAGATGTATGATTTCAACTAATAAACGCATGTTTATATAACAGACGAGACTTGTCCACTATATCGACACGAGCCATCTTCTACACACAGCCTTATCATATCACCTGTACTACTGTTATACTAGCCGTAAAAAATTCGTTAAGGGAGCCTGTGACCTGGCATGCGAGTCAAGTGACCAGTCCAGCGAATTTGATTCTTCATTATATATGTATAGAATAGTGAACAAAACAGTGTGAACTCTATCCCCATGTTTGTATTATGTATATATATGATTGATGCCAAACTATGACCATCAATATATATATATATATATATATATATATATATATATATATATATATATATATATATATATACATACAGAGAGAGAGAGAGAGAGAGAGAGAGAGAGAGAGAGAGAGAGAGAGAGAGAGAGAGAGAGAGAGACTTCACGTTGTTTCGTTCACTTATCGAATAAAGCAAGAGAACCTACAACAATCATGAACAAACACTTAGGGGAATATTTTGCTTGGTTGTAACATGCACTTTATGAAGTTAATTACATTACATAGCCAGGACAAAAGAAATACATTGATTGTGATGTCTATTAATCATATTTATTTTAGCATGGATGTATCACAATATTTCGTAGGAATTGCATCTCTGTGGCGAAGTGGTCAAGCCGTTTGACTCGTGCTGCGAAGGTTGTGGGTTCGATTCCGGGCCGCACCCTTCGGTTTACGAGTTAAATGTTTCGGAGACTCCTGTGGGTCGTCGCTAAAAGCTACGGAGTTCGTGCTTTCTGCGACGCTTTCCGTACTGCGGAAAGAGACCGAGCCATATGGGATAAAACCCGGTGCAATGAAGTCGACCCTGTCGACTTTTAAGCGACTTTTAAGCATGAAACAACAGACATCGTATGCGCAAGATAGAATTAAATACAATAGCTTCAAACAATGAAACTAACAGGCCAAGATGGCGGAAACAATGACTCATATCTTGTTATTAAAGACGCAGAATTTTCTAAGTGGGATGGCCTTTTCTCACTCAAACACAATCTTCTGGTCTAAAGATTTAAAATTAAAAATACATAAAACATAGTTTTATGTAATAACACAAAAGTTTATCAAACGCCACATCATCCACTACACATTCACTCCAGAAATGTAGTTTTATTTTGGGATTCCTTTGGTAGGGATTTGACGATATGACACCTAGATTGCTATGGAAAAATCATGCGAACTACGGTAGCTGATGTACAAATTAAATTCCCATCCAAATATAATGTCATAATGGTAAACAATTACGTTATACTACATCACCGACAATGTCGCAGTAAAATTACCCAGCAGTAGTAGGGACGGAATTTATTTCCACGCCTTATATTGAAGTGACGTTGTATTTTGCTCCTCCCTGTCTTCGACCACATATCTAACTCTTTATAGTCAATGTGACTAGGGATATAATTTTAACTTCATCTCCGAGTCCTAGGCTCAACTGCGATATGCAATCAGTACGATATTACCGGAGATAGAAAACTACGATCTTCCGCTCGTCCCACATACGGACAAAGCGCAGACAGACAGAGAGAAAGAAACAGATTCCTAAAATCAAGTCTAATCCTTGCTTTATGCTTCAGGAATCTGAATTCTGCGCAAGTCTGGGGTTGCTGTTGCTGTTACAGTTTAAACCAGAAACGGGAGGACGGTTACTGAAAGGCTGATTCGCCTTCTAGACCAGAATCTGGAAGAGAATCAAATACCCCATACCTAATGAGACAGTATGGAAAAATGGTTTTCACATACCGCCTTTTTTTTGAAACAGAAAGTTCACCGACCAGTATAAGTTCAAAATTAGTGAGTGGCCGGGCAATGACTCTGCTGCAGCCCACTAACCGACAGTTTACCTTTCGTTGTAGTGGAATACGAAATTCAGGAAACATGAAGCCAAACTTAGCATAGGAACTGTCAAATGGGCAAGAAATACAACGGATATGGCTAGATATATGGGGACGAACACGCCCCCATGACCCAAAAGTTGCAAAGGCTGTAAAAATAGATACAGTAGGCTGGCAAATTTACGGCTGTGGGAACACACCTGCACTCACAGCGGACTATGAACTCGAAGACAGGGTGAAGGTAGTTAGATTAATAATAAGATGCAAATTGAAGCAGGGTACGCGAAGTACTGATTGGATGACAAGGAAGAGAAACGTCACGTGATTCCAGAAAGAAGCGCCAAGTATATAGTTATATATATTTTGGGATCCAGTCAGTTAGAAAAGTCGAGCAGGAGAGAGGACAGTTAATAGTGGACTCCGGGAGCGGCGGGGCCTGGGCCCTCTTGGGACAGCCCAAGGAACATAGTAACAGGACTTCAGAAATTGTGGCTAATCCGTGCCCAAGTCTGTATAGTATCTGTAGGAGGAGGAAGTGAAGGAAGACGGACAAGCGCTCATGCTAGAACTCGTCTGAATCACTGATAGGAGTGAGAGCGACTAAGGATATGTGAACGGAACCTACCCAAGGCAGATAAGCCAAAGAAGGGAAAGACACGCAGAGTCCGAGGGTCGTTAAAGTGCAAGAAAGCCACTTGAGTTAAGAGGACCGCCAGCTAAGGAGACCGCTCGTTAGTTGCAGTAGATGGCTAAACGTCAAAGAGGACAACCACTAGCCAGGGACACTGCGGTTGGAACCACACAGGAGACTAATGTCAAATACGACTGGAAACCGGTGGTGGGATCCACGGCAAACGAGGTTGAAGAGAGCAATCGTATTTCAAATATGAAACCCAGAAGGACGACCAGAAAACCCACTGGATGGCAGAAGTTGAATGTAAGTTGACATAAGACTTAGACCTAATTAGTTTAATTGTATATTATAATCAGGTATCTTAGTTTAGAGAGCTATAGCAAACTACCATAGGTAAGCTTACCAAATAATTATGAGCAGTCGACCAGGGATCAGGACTGAATGCGAAGTCCTGCATATGACCTATATTTAAATGGCCGAAATAGAGTGTTGGGAGTCATATTAATCGGTTAGATAAGCAGAGTGTGGATAAACTATGTATGTGCAGGTAAATTAAGTATATAGACTAAAAGATTAATGATAACTAGGCGGGTCAACACGGCATATAAAACGAAAGGCTACTGCAAGATATAAACAACACAGAGGCCGGGTCTAGCAGACAAACGTGCACCTGAGAAGCGATCACGCTGGGTCAACCCAAACAATGAGACCGGATGACAATGGCTCGCCCTAGACGAAGCGGTATGGAAAAGAATGCGTGTCTTTTGTTCGCTGGACATAGGTGAAAGGAGGTCGCGCTTCTGCGGCTGTGTAGCTAAGGTGTAGTTAGGCTGGCCCGGCGTGGTACAGGCAGCGAGTTCAGATCTTCGGGTGAATGGTTAAATACTTAATGTTGGCTGTAGGCGGCGCGTCGGGAAATAGGCGATAATAATATTAGTTAAACATATGTGTTCACAATAAGGTTCTTAATTTATGTTATGGCTAAGATATACTAATACTAGTATAGATAAAGAAGCGATAGGTGTTAAGGAATTTGTAGGTAGTGAAAGACTAATGTTTATTCTCACATAAAACTCACGGGTATTGTTTTATACTGTTTCAGGCATTGCCTGGGTAAAAGGGAGTCGCCCAAGCATACCGGGCATACTTGTCTAAACAGATATCCATCTGAACAAAATAATCCCTGGGTATATGGATTGATAGATCAATCTGTGGATCAATGGGTATTTGGGCTGAATATATGGACCACTAATAAGCCTACGGAAAGATAGTTACGAAACAAAGGCCGGTGTAATTCCTAGCTTTAGTCTTCTTCTTCATGCGGTTAGGAGGTGATTGTAGGTAGTATTTCTCTAACATCTGGTTGTATAGTTTATTACATTATCTACCTCCCCTTGTGGCGACATGCAGTATTGTGTTGTTTTTTGGAGTCGATTATACGTAGATGTGTCTTCAATGCATGTACTGGTTACTTTATGTGATTATGCTGTAGATTGTCACTCTGTTACTGTTCAGAAGAAAATAAATATGTTTGAGTTGCCTTTTATTTCGACTTGTCAGTCTGAAGTAATATAATTTAGAGTAGCTTAGAGACCTTGTGAGGATGTACATCTCTTCTATAACCTGATAACACACACCACGAGACATTGATGGTGCAATAGTAATTAACTATTGTTCTCACGCGGAGACACGAACCTACATCTGTCGTATCCCTTACTCTCATCCTCTTTTTTCTCCTTCTTTCTCTTCATATTTCTTTACTATCAAAGGTAGTGTGTAGTAGGCAGAGTTCGACTGACGAACGAACTTTTAGGCTTCACACTATTTATATCATATCCCTCATTATTCTTTTCTTTCTCTTCTCTCTCTCCTCCCTCCTCTCTCTCTCTTCTTCCTTTTTTTTTCTCTTGATCACACTAAACAGGACTAAGACAGGCCCTATTCCTAGATGCGATCAAGAGTCCCAGATTAACCTGTACCGAACCATTGTCTGCGAGAGTCTGTGTCTGTAACTGTGTTAAAGTGATGACCTCTCACTAGAGAAAGGCTTCATAAGTCTTTAATCGTGTATCAATTGAACAGATTGTGATTTTATTCTAGTTCACTAGTTGAACTAAGAATCTTCATATAAATCTTTATTAAAAAGATAATACTTTGTTTGGTAATTTCACCCATGTAGTCCATTCTTGCCGGTCTCTCTGGCCGAGGGGTTACACCACTTTCTCCGTAATCCCGTTTATCACGCAGAGTCTCGTAGCGAGCGAGAATTGGAAGCGATTCTACCCCCGCTGGTGACTTGCGGGATAACTGAGCCGGCCGCTCAGAAAGCAATGGCAAACTATTGAGCGTAATCTTGCCAATAAATCAACAGACAGCTGAAAGATGTTGCTGTTTACAGCGATGTCCTGTGAAGGATATGCGAATTTAAAAAAAAAAATAAAGTCCATTCTTGATTCTTTGAACGCAAGGGGTGCGAGTGAATGCGTGAAAGTGTATTACTGAACAGGAAGATAAAATTCTGACAAAAGAAAGCACCCAGCCAAATCAGTGTTCTTCACCTTCTGCCTTAAAATAAAGTCGCTTAAAAGTCTACTAGGTCGATTTCATTGCACGGGTTTTTTATCACATATAGCCCAGTATTTTTCCACGCGAAATGCCTAAAGCATCGCACAAAGCACAAACTCGATAGCTCTGGCGGTTACCCCAGGAGTCTCCAAAACAAAAAATGCAATCATGAACCCACAACCTTCAGAGCCGGAGTCAGATGGCTTGATTACTTCGCCACAGAGACTCCCTCAACTTCTGCCTTTTGTCCCTTAAGTGAAACCTATTCTCGTCTATCAGGACCATCCTTTTATACACCATTTTTAAAATGAGCCACAATTTAAAGAGACTGTCGGTCAACTTCGTGCTAGGGATTTCTGCCTGTTAAAGTCAAAATGCCATAACGGTCGTTGACAACTGAGGTCCAGTCCGGCATCTTACCAGATAATAAGAAACTGCATTTCTAATAAATTGTGTTAATTGATTAAAAACATTCTTCTCTCCATATCTGTCCACCAGTAAATGGTAGAGTAATTTAGTAAATTATATAGTATTTTCTATTCGATTTAGAGAGTAAAGGGTGGATGAGTGATCTGTGTGATTGTCTGTACTGACCGTATTTTGTATGTACTAATATGATTTGAAAATTATATTGCAAATTTATTAGCATTACTGGAATTGGGAATTAGTACTGATGTTGGTAAGTTTAGTCTATCAAACACACTCTCCCTCTCAGTCAAAACTTAGTAGTCATTTACTCAGAGAACTGCATCAGCAGAATTGCATGCAGCTGCTCAAACTATGGGGCTATCAGGGGGTGAAGCAGTAAAATATATTTAGGAAATGCAGAGGGAGTTAAGAAAAGAAGACAGGGAAGAGAAAGAACAACTGCGTAAGCATAAGCTCGAACTTAAGAAACTCGAAGCCGAGAAAGATAAAGAACATACACTGTTAGAGATGCAGGAAAATGATTAAACCAGACAGTATGAGCTAAAAATGAAAAAGCTAGTAAATAAAACTCTGTCGGCCACCTGTTCTAAAACCCAGCTACACTTAAATTCTCAGGTGGGTTCAATGAGTTTTCCTTTGCTGCCATACGAGGAGACTCATAACTATCTCGACAATTATCTTGAGAAATTAGATGAGTCGTTTGGTTTGGCTCGGGAGAACTGGAACCTAAAACTTTCCCAGGGACTGAGAGGACCAGCATCTTACATTTTTCAGGGAATATCTTCAGGCAATGAAAACGATTATAAAAGTTTGAAAGTGGCTTTATTGAAGAAGTACGAGTTAACCTCAGCTGCTTACTAGTGGATATTCTGCACTGCAAGACGCCTGCAATGTGAGTCATTCTCACAAATGTCTGATTGTCTGCAGAGTTATCTCTGAAAATGGTTAATGTTGGGAGGATCTGACCACTCCTATGATGGCTTGCAGAAGATGATGTTGGCTAGGCAGCTTAGGGGCTGTATGTTAAAGCCGATGAAAACTTTCATCATCGAACAAGGCGCTCAGAGATTAGAAGAAATGAGTCTTGGTAGAAAGATACATGGCTGCCCATGAAGAGTCATTTCAAACTAAACCTTCCCAACCTCCAAACAACCTTGGTGTCACGAAGTCATTGACCCACCATCCAGTTTTATGTCTATAACATATGTAGTGATATTAAATGTATGTGTAAATATGTATTGGGAATAATATTAGAAGATAGATTTGCCTACAACCCCAGGGTTTTGGTTAGAGCTAGCCTCATCCACGCTATCTGGTCAATTACATATAGGGGTGGCCATGTAGCGGTAGTTGGAAGGAAACTGTCTTAATTCTGCCTCGTTAACATCGCCGAATCTGAAGGGGTTGGAAGTATATCGAAGAAGAGAGATTCTGAATCAAACTGTAGAATAAAAGAAAGTGTAGCGTGGCAAGAGTTATCAAACAATACTGTCTCGAAACGCAATTGATTCAACCGTGTGGTATAGGGTAAACAACCCTGATATTACCCGACAAAGCTCCCGCTGAAATAATCGCCATTTGTTTGGTTAATCTAGATGGTTCGTGAACCTTGACACTGTGAGCTCAGCTCAGGTAGACTGACTGCGCATGTGTCCCGCGCATGGGCTGTTCATAGAGCGGGCGAACAAAGCCAGCAGTTGAGCTGAGATGGTCTACGAGGCAAGACGCCTATTGTCCGTCATACATTCCATGACAGGATGACACATGTCTTTACAGATCTTGAAGGAACTGTGTGGCATAGAGAGGGTTTGTTGATTAATTTAGCTTACGTCGGTAGTCGGCGACCACGGTAGTTTAAGCGTCCGTGTAACAGTTGTTGTACGGGAAAGTAGGTCAAGTTGAGTTGAGTTGAGTTGAGTTAAGAATCGACATCACTGCACTCAGGATATTCCCATACGTGCTCCGTCCCCTCGTTCAAAAGCCAGCGAAGAGTCATACTACTGATAGTTCCCACCGCTATGTGATTAAACGTTCTCCTGGTCTTCCCTCTCAGTTTTGAGATTCTTCCAGAACCCCTGCCAATCCCCCGCAATCTCATTCTTTTCACAAATGTTTTCTCAATCTGTTCCTCCGCCTTCTCCACCTGGTCCCACAAGCGCACGACCACCTCCCCCTTGTCAACAGGCAAACAAAGGCCAAGAGGTGCATTCCCTGCTAGCCTACCAGCCTGTTCATTTTTCTGCACCCCTGCATGGCCAGGGCAAAATATCCATACAATTCTCACAATCTGTGACCTCTGAATCGACGAGAGCCATTCCACATGAAACATTCCTTTCTCCACCTTACTAAGCATACTCTTTGAATCCGTAATGAATACAAAGTGTGTTGCATTGGTCTCCTCTAGCCACCAGAATGCCGCTGTTACTTCCCCCACCTCCATTCTCATGCTGGAGGTCGTAGTCTCATATGACAGACTCTCCATTAGCCTTTGCAACAAAGCCCCAGCCACTATGTCTGTTTCTCACCACTGACCCATCGGTGTAGATGACTATGTCACCTTGATGTGTGTTGCTCTGGATCAGCTGTTGCACTTCAAACTCAGTGCGGCTCGCTGCCCATTCTCTGCACTCACGACTCAGTGTTATTATTACATCGTGCCAGTCCGTCAAGTCTTCCAGAACTTCAACCCACTCTCTTTCACGATTGATGGTCTCTAGATCACACACCTGACTTATAGAAAGTTCTGCCTGTGCCATCCAGGACCTGCCTCGTCTTAGTCTATGACCCTTGACCAAGTAGGTCAAGTGAGAACAGGCAACATTGTGTGGGCCTGAAGTCAACCTTTTGGGGCCGTGTCTTTACAGGAAGGGTGTAACGCAAGAATATTTAGCTTCCTAACGTCGCGGGGCTCCTTTGCAGCCACTGTAGGTTGCGTTGAATGAATTCAGGGCAAGGAAACTTTTAATTTTAGGTCACACATGGCCCAGCGTCCTGAAATCGAATGTCGTAGAAGCCAGCGTTGCTGAATGATGTAACGTGGGGGAACCGGAAGTAGAGTAGGACATGTGAGGTATCGATCGACGCGGCCAGTCAAAGCGAAGGTAGCGCGGAGGTCGGTAGAAGTATCGGATGTCATTTCAAGATCGTGACTTGAGTCGAAGATCGTTGTCGCATGGTGGGTTGACCACTGGCTTTTCTTCTTGGCTTTCTTCACATCTGTCTTGTAGTCGGTATGCCTCAAAGTAATGCCAATTTAATATATAGTGGATTCCGGAGGGGTGGAAAACGTGTGAGAAGCGACTGAAGGGACAGAGCTGTTCTAGAAGAACAGTGACACCGTTCTAAATGCTCCGGCTCTTGATGAGGGAGGAGAGAACGGGGTGTGGATATCTGCGACATGGAGAATGATTGAGACCATGTATATACCGTTGGATTTGGATATTTTAAACCTGAGGCACGGTACTATATCTGCTCTGGTTAGTAATAGAGAAGTGAACCAAAGAGATTGGCGAGAACAAGGAGGGGGTCCAGATGCACCATCACCGATCCTACTTCAGGGCCATTCTGGCTTCTAATAATAATGATTCACTAACCCTATATGTCATGTAGAAGTCTTTCAGGGTCGGACGACACGTCAGTGACAAGGGACAGATGACGTTGGCCCAAGCTATACTCCAGTCCGGGGAATATGACGCAGGGCAACTATCCGCCTGTCTGGTCCTAGACCCAGTTTATCTCCATCACCTGAGAGCAGCGAATGAGGGAGACTGGACTCTCATGTAAAGAGTCCATATGGCTGAGAAAAGTGGGTGAGAGTGAACTCGCTTATGGTAAGCTTGGTTCTAGATGCTTTCACTGAGTGTTGTCCTCCACGGGTCCAGTGATTGGGACCAGGAAAGTATTGTGGGTAGCAGGCCAGGGAAACCACAACCAATCCAAGCGTGTCCTTTCCAAAGAGGTTACTACAAAGAAGTATGGGACCTGCTATCACTTTGCCGATGTCAGTACCAAGTAATAGTCACCATGACCACACTAAATGTTTGTCAACTTCACTCACGGCAAGTATTTATGTGTAGTGATTGTCCCCAGTGTACAGACTTTAGACAGAACCATCGCCATCTAGAGCCATATACCATCGACGATTTGTGTCGGGCCACTTTGGCTCACGAGTCTGCTGGAGTACAGAAAATATATTGCCAGTAGGGACTTTCCCCATCATAGACGGAGAGGTTGCTCTCCTATTCATGACACTCAATGTGACTCATCAAGAGTGTGCAACGAAGTGTCACATTGTCTGGCCACACTAGAGACACTTGGACGTCTAGTCAACCGTGTGGGCCATCAGTCCAGATCATCCCTGAAGAAGTCTGGCTACATTCGGTGAGACCTGTTACCGAGATGATCTGTAGCGTTCCACTCGGGGCCTTTCCTGTGATGACAACTACATCCTGAGGCTACTCCAGTGCTTGTTTTGTCTCGACAGTCCTAGTAGCGGCTAGGTCTATCTCATCAACCACTTCCTCTTCATTTGTATAATACACACTTCTGTTACCATAGATAGATACCAGAGTTGAGTCATGCATTCAGGACGATGTGTGAGAGGGTAGTATCCCTTGGTTTAGTGAAAAGGGAGATAGGTATCCAGAGGCTGGTGGGGTATAGCAGATTAAGGTCACTTAGTACCCAGGCAAATCACATCCCGTTGGTAAGGTGTGGCATCAGTTCCCCTCACCCCAGGGAGTGTTGTTACAAATACTCTAGTGAAATTATAAGTGCTTTATTCAAAGTAGCGCCGAATCCGACAGAGGAAGTGTTTGTTATCTAGCAGAGCATGATTTGTTGGAACACGCAGTGGTAGAGAATATCACTGTCAGTTGACAGCTGTTCAAGTGTCTGTATGACAAAGATTTACAGTATGATGCTAAAAAAGCAGCGTACTTGATAAAACTCATCGTTTGACTGAAGACATTGTTGAAGTTATGGGTGTGACAAAAAGTCTTCCTACCCTGACATTACTCCTAGCTCAAGTGTTAGTTCATTCGATATTTGTAAAGGAAACTATATCGGCAGCAGTGTTGGTCAATCTTATATATGTTATATTGCTAGGAAGTAAGTATGTTTATTTAGAGGAACCGTCCACTCCTAGGATAGTAAGAGGTGTGACGAAACCACTAGATTCAGTCTGTCCTCTGCATTATTTCCCTTTGGTCGGAATACGACGGGTTGGTCTCCCTTGAAATTGTGACTATAACTAGGGAAATCCCCAGTTAAAGTAGTCCGTGGCGTCACATTTCTGGTAACTTCTGGAAGATGCTAGAATATCCTCGGCAAAATGCGTACGTGATGTTTGCTATCACGTTGGACCCACAATTGCTCGGGGCTCACGGGGGTTTGAATCTCTCCGTGACCCATGGGATTTTCGAGGCCCGACGAGGTAATTGTGAGCGCTCACTTGGCTATCGGACATCAGTTGCCGTTCAGATATCGTCAAAGACAGTCGCGATTCACGAGCTGCAAGAAATTGATATCATTACATCCGTCAGCCAAGCGGGACATCTGCAGTCAAGGAATGTGGTGATCAAGTATCTAAGGTATTTTCTTCCTACCCTATTAGTTAACTGATGTGTGTAAATAATACGCCGGCAGTTGAAATACGTTTAATCGCCGACCGAAATAATTGTCTCCGCGGAGCACATAAATTGTCCGTCGCTTGTCTGCATTTATAATTAGCTGCTATCGATCGGCCAGCTAATGTGTAGGTCAGGCGTGTCCGGTAACAACAACTGTTGTGTGCGTATAAACATCAGGCGTGTTAATGTCACTTCTGCTTAGCGGTGGAAAATTGATGTTATTTTAGCTGAGATAATCAAATGTGTAAGATTACCATTATAGGCATTGTTAGGGAAATGGATGATGATGTTATTACTGCTATGTGTAAGTAGATTTGGGTAATTTACTAGCCTTGAAGCAAATGTGTTAATTATCTGGTTTAGTGATTACATACTCAGGGCTGTAAGGAATTTTGACATTAGTTAAACTGTGATGTTAGAATCAATTAATAGTGATGGGTTATTATCATGAGCTAGCCAGTGATGTGTCATTTGCTTAGCTAGAATAGGATTGTAACTTATGCCTTATCAGTGGTGTGTCATTCCTGGATTCAAGGTGTTTATTTCCATTAGGATATGAAGCTAAGTATTTGCTAAGTTAGGTAACCAGTGCTATTCCACCTTTATACAGAAATGTCTCATATTTATTTGATAGAGGTAGATAGGAATTACCGGTGGATTTCTTATATCATTACTAGTATATATGCTGCCCGCATAAGTGAATAGGCATGCCTGATCGTGCTTATTATGTCTGTCCGACCGACTGGTTATTTGGCTGTACGAATGAGTGAATCTGCGTGCCCGACGTGGTTATAATGTGCGGCCGGTACGTCCGACGAAAGATTGGCCTATCCGACCCAAGTGATGATGGGTAACCGATGGTTGAATTTAGATACCCGACCGAGAGCGATGCGTCGCTCGGTACTTGTCAATGACTGAAACAGGAGGCAGGAAGCCTGCCTCATGATAGAACACCACCGGGACGTGGGGTCAACCTCAGATAGAGTAGAGGGAACACAGTGCCCGGGATCAGGGCAGGATAGATGATAGAAAAGGGGGACTATTAACTAGTCCTCACACGGAGGCGTTGACCAGATAGTTAGCACTACTGGTCACGACAGAATCACGCCTGCGTGATGCCACGATTGCCACTCAACCAAAGACATCTAATAGAAGCGTGCTAACTGACCTAGCACGCAAAGAGCCGAAGGACGCATGAAGGTCCTTCCGCGTGGCGTGTAGCGACGCGAGTGAAGGAAGTCAGACTGGGGACTGACTCTGTAGTGTTCACATCGTGTAGAATAGAGATAGTTTTCGTATAGCCTAGTAGATAGAGATTAGCCATAGGGTTTAGGAAAACTAGTGATAGAGAATATTGTGACTTTATGTGTGATTAGATAGCGACTGTTTTGCAATTGTAAAGAGCCAACGGCAATAAAATGTACCATTTCATTCCTCGCACACGACTTGCAAGTTTCTTGTATGGTGTGGGAGAAGTAATCCGATGATGCCTGAAACATGAGTTGTTGACAGGCAATAGGATTAAATGTGGTGTCAGAAGTGCGGCTTGAACCTGAGTTCAAGCTATAACACTTACCCACGGCTCTAGACTAGGTTTACGGATAGGATATTACAAAGATTAAATGTTTAATTTGTGTCAGTGACGATGACGTATGCAGACTAGATCGAGTTGCCAGCAGAATTGTGCCTATCGTGATGAAATAATGTTTATTTGTGCTTATTAGAATGTTATATATTTAAATAATGTGTTTTTCAAAGTTGTAAGTATTCATATTATGTTCTTCTTTCGTTTATTTATGTAATTATTTATTTGTTTTTGAATAATTGTCAAAAATGATTCATGGCGGAGCAATACAGAGGTCAGCGACAGTATTGATTTTTGCAAGCTAAAAATAGCGCTGCGCCTGTGACGTGGCACGATTGACAAGCAGTTGGGCCTCGCCACTTGGAATCAGCATTTCAGTGTTTACAAGCTGCCAAACTGCTGCCTGCCTGAATCTTTACGATATATTAACTATTATTTGTTTATTTAAGTTAGAGAATGAATATATTTATTTATTTACACATTATTATTATATTTATATTTATTTAAAAGCAGTTATTGAATTTTTTTTCGTACTTTTCTATTTGTTTACCGTCACGAGGGCACTACTTTCGGATATGCAAATTAGATTTTGTCTGCACCATACTTCCATAGATTAAACTAGGTTAGTAACGAAAGACATATTACTGTAGAACGAAGACAGGACATTGACATTAAATATTAATTAATCGATATTCTGTTTGTTCGTGGGCATGTCAGTGTCATTGTACCAATTTGTCAAAAATCTATTTTTCGTTTACGAGTTGTTAATTGTTGCTGCTCTGTAACCAGGGTGAACAACAGCTGATAGATAACGTGAGTGTGTGCCGATGTGCCAAACAAGGTGACCTGAGTAGAAAACTCGTGTGTATTCCGGGGTGCCAAACAACGGGACCGGTGGTGCTGACGTGTTGTTCCTTGTTCTCGGGAACATTAAGATGAGTAAAACCTACGTTTTTGGCATGCATTGTGATTAATAGTGCATCTCTTTTTCAGCGTGTATTGTATGAACAGACTTTGTGCTCTAATTTTTTGGAGAATGCAATTTTCCAGATTGTAAACAAAGAGTACGATTTGTAGTGCTTAGATATTAAATAACATAGCATATCAAAGAAAAATAACTAATTGAAACAGTCAGTTAAAGTCAACGCAAGCCAATTCCCCAACAACATGGCTACTCTAGCTGACTTCATTAAAGCAGGCAAAGAATTGCAATACACAGGTAAAGAGCTAGAACAATATGCGGATCAAAAATGTAAAGAAGCAAAAGAGGCTGAGAGAAATGAACGGGCACTAGAAAGACAACACCAAAAGGAGATTGCAGAACTAGCGGAAATAACAAAACAAAAACATCTAGAGGATGACAAACAGATTAAGCAAAAAGAATTAGAAATTAAGCAACAACAATTAGAACATGATAAGGAATTTAAGCAAAAGCAATTAAATCAGGAGAGAGAATTAAAGCAAAAAGAGATAGATGAACTGGCAAGAGTTAAGGAAAAACAAATACAAGTAGAATCAGAGACACAGTTAAAGATGAAAGAGATGGATGTAGACTCACACGCAGAGATCTCTGCCACTAAACTTAAAAGTCAACAAGAAGAAAATAAGTTCAACAAATACAAAAATATTATCAAACCATATTGTAAAGACGATTCAATATCTGCGTGGACAGAAAATGTCGAGTATCAGTTTAAATATCACCAAGTTCCTTTAGAGATGTGGGCTATGATTTATATGAAGAACCTGAGTGGTGAGCCCCTTAAAGTGATAGAATCTATACCAACCGATCTTAGATCTGACTACCAATACATCCGTGATAGGATTATGCAACACTTTTTACTTGATGCCCCTGGATATCAGGTTCAGTTCTCAAATTTAAAACCTAAACCTACTGAGACTTTCATTGACTACGTCTCAAATGTTCAAAGTGTACTAAATAGGTGGCTTAAAGCGGCTAACATAGGAAAAGACTTTGATAGATTGAAAAATTTAATAACTATGGATAAAGTAATATCCACGATACCATCCTCTTTTGCTAAAGTTTTGCAGCAGTCAGACATTGAAACCATAGAACAGTTTGAAAAGAAAGGGTCGGCATATTTTTCTTCAAACAGAAATATTTTTAAGACTTCAAAGGACTCTGAAATAGTTTCCTTTGTAAAAGATCAATCAAAAAACTATCAGAGCAATAGAAAACCATTTAATAAATTTGACAAGAAAGATAGAAACATTTCAAAATGTATCCACTGTCACCTTTTACATGACACTTATTCAATGTGTGACAAATCGCCAAGTTATCCGGCACATCTTGAAAATGTTATTAAGAAGCAACAGAACAAAAGATCTGCATACCGGCGTGCCATCAATTACCATCATTATTCAAATAAGTGCCTAGGCCGCCAACGTATGAAAGCCAACAATGCTATTTTACTTGATACATCTTCTGATAGTGGTAGTGAGACTGAGTGTGATGTTGAAAATGAATTACCTGTTAACCAAACGGAAGAGGTGTGTTGTGTAAACGATATGTTGAGTTTTGACAGTTGTGAGCGATGTCACCAATTTCATGCTGACGGAAAATTAGAATGTGGACATACAGTTCCATTCTCATCTGAGAGTGTGAATGCAGCCTTAGCCTCCAGAGGCAATTTAGAGTTCCACAATGCAATGGTCAATGATAGACCATGCCAATGTTTACTGGACAGCGGTAGTACCCTTATTGGTCTCAAAAAGGAACTGGTAAGTCAAGAGGATTATACAGGTGACTCTGTCAAATGCCGAACCTTTTCGGGTAACATTGAAATTTACCCTTTGGCCAAAGCCCGTATTAACACTCCTTTCCTTTCGGGTACATTTACTTGTGCTGTACTCGACAACCCTTGTACTGATTTAATTCTGGGTTGCTTACCCCAACTAAAACAATGTACTAGCGATGAAATAACTGTATGGAACCAACTGAATGCAGTTAATGCAACAACCAGAGCAGACACTATAAAACATCAAGACACGCTTCAAGATGAGAGACTACTGGTGCTTTCTCCATCTAGCACTGATGATACCAACAGACAAAAATTCATAGAACAGCAGAAAGCTGATTCTAGTTTGTCTCCTTATGTAAAAGTATTGAAAGAACAAGCAAAAGTGACAAAGAACGCATCATGGTTCTTCAGATTAAATAATGGCATTCTTACTAGATATTATACTACTGGTAACCATGAGATTCAGCAAACGGTGTTACCTGTACAACATCGCCTAACTGTGCTAAAGATTGCACATGAGTCACCGTTTGCTGGCCATCTTGCATATGACAAAACCAGGGCCAGAATTCAGGCTCATTTTTATTGGCCAGGTTTTTGCAATGATATTAAATTATTTTGTCGTTCGTGTAATGTCTGTCAACAGTTAGTACGAAAGGGTAAACATGCTACAGCTGAAGTACAACCTTCTACACTGGCTTCTAGGCCATTTGAGAGTGATTGGGATAATCAATATGCCAACAAAGGGTCGAGAACAATTGAACTTGAACCAGATCAAGACATACTTCTCTTGCTTCCTGACAAACGAAATTTATTATTGACTTCATGGCAAGGGCCATTCAAGGTGGTACGTAAAATTTCAGATGTTGACTATGAAATATCAATAAACGGACACTTAAAGATATTCCATGTCAACATGTTGAAACCTTACTATTCACGACAAGAGACAAAAGTAGAGACAGACGAACACAGTGCACCCACACCTAGTGATCAGACGACAGACATACACAACGCAACTACACTAGTTAGCGAGACTGGCATATCCGACGAGCATACACTTAGCGAGAATACAGAATACACACTTAGCACCACCACCGTACTGAATCAGGTAGACGACGACGGAATGGAACTACCAGTTCCTATTGTAGACAAGACTGCTACATTAGATAGCATACAGATAGAACAGGGACTAACAGACAGTCAACGACGACAATTAGTAGAATTAGTGACGAAATACAAAGACCTATTCTCTGACATTCCAGGTAGGACGGACAGAATCGAACACTCCATTCTTCTTACGGACTCTAAGCCTATTAAATGCAGGCCGTACTCAATCCCACTAAGCTATAGGGAAAATCTAAATAAGGAAATTCTGAATTTAGAGGCTAGTGGGATCATCCAGAAATCCACCTCTGAGTACTCTTTTCCAATTGTCCTAGTTAAGAAGAAAGATTCCACAATTCGTCTGTGTGTGGACTATCGAAAGCTTAACAACGTAACCAAGATCGACGCAGAGCCAATTCCTTCCTGCGAAGATCTTATTCTTGACATGTCCACCTCCAAAATCTTTTCTAAATTAGATCTCACTAAGGGATATTGGCAGGTCCCTATGCAGTCTCAATACATCCATCTTACTGCCTTTTCAACACCTTTAGGACTTTACGAGTGGCGTTTTCTTCCTTTCGGACTTCGAAACGCTCCTGCCACTTTCGTACGCTTAACTAGAGATCTACTTCATGGAGTGACGAATACAGTGACCTATATAGATGATATACGTGTCCATACTGATGACTGGACAACACACCTACTGAAACTGAGACATGTCTTTAATAGGTTGCGACTCTTCGGGCTCACTGTCAAACCGAGCAAAGTCGAATTGGGCCTAAAAGAAATTGATTTTTTGGGTCATGTCATTTCTCAAGGTCAACTAAAGACTGACCAGAAAATTATTACCAAAATTATGAATCTGACCATGCCTACCACCAAGAAACAGGTCAGAAGCCTTTTGGGGTTAGTGAATTACTATAGTAAATTTATTCCAAATTTAGCGGAGATTACAAGTGTATTTTCCAATGTTTTAAAAGCTTCTGTAAAATTGGATGTCAAAGATGCATTATTAACTTCTGCATTGTCAAAATTGAAAATCTTGTTTAGTAATGTTCCAATCCTCCGCTTGCCTAATCCGAGGCTCGTTTATTATCTTAGGACAGATGCCAGCAGGATCTACATCGCTGCAGTACTAGGCCAATTTTATGAGGGCATCTTCCATCCGATTTGCTACGTGAGCCGTAAGATCACACCCACCGAGTCCAGATATTCTATATCCGAGTTGGAAGCCTTAAGCGTCATCTATGCGGTGAGAAAGCTGCATCGATTTCTGGCGGATGTGCACTTCATTGTCCAGACTGACAACTCCCCAATAACGGTCATACAGAGTGGTGTACATCGAAATGACCGAATATACAGGTGGTCGCTAATACTACAAAATTACACCTTTAGTATAGAGCATATTAAGGGGAAAGATAACATCTTGGCTGATACCCTTAGTCGACCATCTGATGTAGCAATACCAGAAATGTCCACATTAGAGTGTAGAGTAATAGATGTTAATTTAGTACAGTCAAATATTCTATGTGAAATATGTTAGAAATACATGAATATTATGTGCTGAACTAAGTACCAAAAACATTGACCTGCTATGTGTCCGTAGACATCAAAAGTAAGAACTTTACTCTGGGAACAAATATATCACCTTGTGAACTAGTACAGCTTATTACTTGCTAAGCTCCATATATGTTCCAGTGAATTAGTTGTGTTAAACAGAGAAAAACAGTGTCAGATGATTATATACATACAGACACGGAAAACAGTAGTCTACTTTACAAACGAACTCTACAGGTGCAATACCCATAGAACAAATATGACTGTGTAATGGATTTCAAATACCCAGAACAATTGTATAGATATTATGCCAATGAAAGCATGTTTCTGAACATTAATGGCAACGACTAAGCTGAGGTATTTAAAAACCATGTATATAAAACTTAATGTGATATGTATCATAATGTTTTAATATAGTGATGAAATATAGATAGATTATGTCATTTTAATTTATATTTAGAGTTAGACAATATAATATTTTTCATTTTACTTTATATAGAATATTAATTTACATATTTATTTAGCTTTAAAAGTAGATTAGGATAGTAATTTAAACATCACAACTAATTATAAGAAGTTTAGATATAAATAGTATCATTCAGTTTATTATATTCCACGTTGTTTCATTTCATTTGATTTCATTCCATCCTAACCAATCCATTTAACAAACGTTATCATTTAGTAGTATGATTAGGTTACACCATAATAGAATAGAAATATTATACACTTAAAGATACATCATTTACACCATATAGAATAAGAATATCAATCATATAGTTTGTTTCATTTAAAAAACATTAGTTAGAATATGTTATATTTCACATCACCCATTTTAGAAAGGGACGTAACTCATCTCACATCAATTTCATCTCACATAGGTAAATTACATCCCTTGAATTAGATAAATATTAGGAGTAATGTAAGCTTATTTTAGGATTAATATGACAGATAGATTAAAATAGGCAACACATTAAATGTATATTTATAGAACTAGTATTAGTATGTCAGTATTTAGAGTAATATTTCAGTAGAATAGAGTGGTTAATAATACCAGGGTACAAACCATCAACCCTTTTTTTTCTTACATGTAAATATGTTGTAAATACTTGACGTGTGCAACGGTTGATGCACAGTCATTAGGCTCAACTCTGTCAAACTGAGCCAAACTTGTACAGTGTCACTCCAAGGTTTTTAAATAACTATGAAGGTAAAAGATGTGCGACAAAGGTGAGGGTGAAAGATGTGTGACAGAAATGAGGATGAAAGAAGTGTGACAGAAATGAGGATGAAAAATGTGTGACAGAAATGAGGATGAAAGAAGTGTGACAGAAATGAGGATGAAAGATGTGTGACAGAAATGAGGGTAAAAGATGTGTGCCAATAGTGAGGGTAAAAGAAGTGTGACATAAGGGAAGGTGAAAGATGTGTGACAGAAGTGTGAAAGTGAGAACAAATGTAAAATATACAGAAGAGAGTGAGAACAGTCAGCGGATTTTTTCTGCCGCTCAACAGGACTTTTTATTTTTGTTGCCGTCAAATGTTGGTTTCAATGTTGGAAATGTGTTGTAATGAATGCATTTTGTGTAGTTTAGTTTAGGATCTTAGTGAAAGTATTTTGAGTCTCATAAGACAGAAACGTAGTCACAGATTTGTATTATACACATGTTTGTGACCACAGTTAAATGAATTATGGCACTTGAAAAACTAACTTACATACACATGATAGTTAGATACACATGTTAGATGGTAGAGTATACGTTTAATTACATCCAAACACACAAACAACCAGAAAAACAAACATATAAATTGCATACACTTTTATTAGATCAAAGGGAGATAACTCCGGGTCAGGGGACATAATAGACAACGAAACACTAACTTAACAGTGAAATATGACTTTACACGCGGAAGCGAGATAGGTAAAGCCTGTCGCTCACAGCTTGTATAATGGTTGTTTAATATTATATGGGGGACATGAAGCAATTCATGTGTTGACCTTCAGAAAGTCAACTTTGTATGGGTAGTGAGTTAATTTACTATTTGAGGGCAGGTCTTATAAGACAACGGTCCAGTTCACACATACCTCTAATTAATATAATATTGCGATTGAGAAGAAGGCTCACGCCAACCAGACAAGTTTGTGGCGATTGCCAGTAGCCAAGTAAAGTGATGCTACATTGTGACATTAGTCGGTAGGTCTATTGAGTAGCCCAAAGCCAGGTTATCTACAGTCTTTGACAAAAATTAGACACACTAATTTTTTAGAAACCTCTTGCGTCACAACCAATGAGTCAAAGTTGATGACGCAACACAGGAGGGGAGGGTGTGTGTCAAAGACTGAAACAGGAGGCAGGAAGCCTGCCTCATGATAGAACACCACCGGGACGTGGGGTCAACCTCAGATAGAGTAGAGGGAACACAGTGCCCGGGATCAGGGCAGGATAGATGATAGAAAAGGGGGACTATTAACTAGTCCTCACACGGAGGCGTTGACCAGATAGTTAGCACTACTGGTCACGACAGAATCACGCCTGCGTGATGCCACGATTGCCACTCAACCAAAGACATCTAATAGAAGCGTGCTAACTGACCTAGCACGCAAAGAGCCGAAGGACGCATGAAGGTCCTTCCGCGTGGCGTGTAGCGACGCGAGTGAAGGAAGTCAGACTGGGGACTGACTCTGTAGTGTTCACATCGTGTAGAATAGAGATAGTTTTCGTATAGCCTAGTAGATAGAGATTAGCCATAGGGTTTAGGAAAACTAGTGATAGAGAATATTGTGACTTTATGTGTGATTAGATAGCGACTGTTTTGCAATTGTAAAGAGCCAACGGCAATAAAATGTACCATTTCATTCCTCGCACACGACTTGCAAGTTTCTTGTATGGTGTGGGAGAAGTAATCTGATGATGCCTGAAACATGAGTTGTTGACAGTACTCAAGGCCGTTGCGCTGATGTAGAGCCGATCTTCGAACAGAACCTTGTCTATCTCTACTGCTCTTCTCTTTGATAAACCTGATTCGGTTAGTGGAGTCACTTATGCAATGAAGTGAGGAAGTAGTAGTGACCTCGGTGCTATTTGGGCAGAATTTGTGGGACTGGAGATTGAGGGGATGAGGGGCTGGATGCCTCTCTCAAATGGATGACGTGGCCTAACTCGCCACGGGAAAAAGGTGCTCTTGGCCCTCAGCAGCTGTGGGAAAGTGTTATCGGTGGATAAATCCCTCGATTAAATAAATGACCTCGGTGCTAATTGGGCAGAATTTGTGGGACTGGAGATTGAAGGGATGAGGGGCTGGATGCCTCTCTCAAATGGATCACGTGGCCTAACTCGCCACGGGACAAAGGTGCTCTTGGCCCTCAGCAGCTGTGGGAAAGTGTTCTCGGTGGATGGCCACCATATCTGTGCTGGACCGGCACAGACTTGACCGACATGGATGAAGGTCACGTAATAAAGGTCAAACCATGTTCTGGGACGGAGATCCCAGAACAGAAGCTATGGCTGTGTTATGAGTTTGTTAGTTAAGTTTAACAATTCATTATTTATAATTTGATACTATGTTAATGAATTATGAGGTATATAATTTATTGTTATATAGTTATTAATGAGTTATGTTTAATTAATTGATCAATGGGTTAAGTGATTGATTAATTGTTTAGTTATGTATGTAAGGAGGATATGTCCGGCTGGGCACCTCCTAGATAATGTAACCGCTACACCGAAAGATAAGTAGGTGTATTTTAGGGTTGTGGTTAGTGATGAAACAGGAGTGGGCTAACCCCAGGTAGCGGATATTTTGACAGAGTCAAACAGTCTACTATGGTGCTATAGGGCTATCTGTGGCCCAGACGAGTTACTTGAATTGCTTTCTCTTGCACTCTCATGCCTGTACATTGTAGTGAAGAGTTGATCTATGATGTTGATGATCAAACGTATAACATATATGTGATATGTATATTCCTCTGAGGCATGAGTCATTGTTGAGATGCAGTGTAGTCCTTGTTGTAGTTGAGTACTCACACCACCCTCCATGTTTCAGGATCTGTTATAGATATATATACGAAGGAGATTCGCGAGTTGGACCATGAACTCAACGGGACCTGCTCGTTCCAGTGCCAATCAAGATGATGTTTGAGGCATTACCGCGAGCGGTCATCTGAATCTGCCAAAGTCAACACTTGAAAGAACTGAGTTGATAATAGAACGGTAGGTCTATGCTAAGACCGCCGCAACGAGTCCGACGAAGATAAAGTCAACCGATCCAGGTAGGGTCCAAGACTGAAGCGTCTATTGATTCCGGACAGTAAGGTACTGGTACAGTCCTAACTCAGTGAGGACCTTGGTACTTTCAAGGCAATGAATTTCAGTTGTGTTGAGAAAAGTGAACTCTGTTTACCAGTCATGACAATGGCCAGTTTATTATGTTTCCGGCCCGGCTGGGTCGTCATGGGACACATTGTATAATTTCAACTATACTACGGTGTGAATATACATTTGTGATCCTGATTGAAGCCTTAAACTTGGTCATGTGACCGTCAGCAGAGATTTGATATTCCAGGGAACACCGGAGTGACATTCTTGGTGGGGTAGGGATCTACCCAATTCCTAGGTGTTGATGGACAGACTTGATGAACTGTGAAGGTAGTTGATACCTACCAAACTATGTAGTATAGAGACGTGTGAATATGTTCAGTTTTAACATTCACCTGTTGAATCATGCAATGGTGACATTGTGGTTATAGGGAGCCAGCGCTCCAGTTAAAGGTTGCAGATAAGTGTTTCACATTAACTTGAGAGACCGAAGAGCAACCAGGCTCTTATATACTAGTGTATTGTGCTACAGTACTTTTCTTCAGTTGGGGACATCTAGGATTCTAGAGTCGGCCCAGACGTCATCAGCGGAACTTGTGATTTAGTACGTCATCGAAGGATGACCCTCAATTTTTGGTGAAGTGTCTGTCAGGCATTAGTCCTACGCCTGACCAGTCCGAGATCTTGCTCACAGTGGGAGGAGAGAACTTTGGAAGGGTCTATGCCTTGGAGTTCCTTTACACTGGAGGTTCCTCGGGTGAGTCGTTAACTACGACGGGACAACCTCACGAACTGAAGTCACATGCTCTGTGATGAAGACTGATCATCAGGAGATCTTCTCGTGTACATAGTGTCTTCTATCCAGGCTTTCGGCCATCCTTCTCTGAGTTACAGTTGACGTATTTAGAAATTAAATTTTGCTTTGTTAGCCATGGCTTTGCGTATTAGTATGACTGTTGTCTTGTCCAAATCCCCTGTGGGTAGGAATCCATAAGTGGGGAGGGGAAGGTCAGCTGTCCCGGCTTGTGTGGGGCCTTGTAGATGTAAAGTCCTATTGGGGTGGTCGGAGCAAAGGCTGGGGATATTAACTAAAGTAACATACCTGTCCAAGCCCCGGGGGTCTTGTTACAAGGGGTACACTGACTCGAGTCTCGAATCTAACACATGACAATACCAAACTTCCTAGTGTGAGGAAGACTCCCCAGAGAGGGAATTTCTTTTCAACTAAACGTTCACTAGTGGTAGGTGACAAAGTGTTATTGCTACGCCCTAGTGGTACTAAAGAGGAGAGTCCCCGGCAAGGGCTATTTCCCGTAATGGAGAAAGTGTCCACCACCAAGTATAAAATCTCCATGAAAAGTAAGATGAAAATCTACCATATTAAATTGCTCCGCAAATATTATGCCCAAGCAAAAGAACAACAGGTGCATCTGGTAGCTCTAAATGTTATTCAGAAAGTACGGGAGGGAAGTTCGTCTCAGCTTTCAAGATCAGTGCATAGAGATAACTGCACCCAAACCTCTGACTGGACCCTCACTTGATTCCAGTACATTCCAGGTGGTCAGACAACAATACCTGCCAAGCCTTTGAATCGAAAGAAGAAATCCTTCTATAGAGGAGAACACAATTGTTTCAAATGTAAACAATGATGACAATTCATAGTCGACCAATACTTCATCATCATCAAGTGCCGCGCCGACTGGCGTAGGCGTTCATGACTCTCCACAGATCTCGGTCTTTGGTTTTCTGGATCAACTCTGTCGTTGATATTCCTCCATGCCACCGTCGTAATCCATTGTCACATAATAGACCAACGTGATTTAACCAGTGATGAGAATAAAAGGCGTTCTGAATTAGCGGCATGTTCGAGGCCAAAGGTTGTTTCAACAAATCCAGAAAATGTAACTGCACGTGTTTACATCTGGTCGACGGATTGGGAACACTCGGTGGTGAGTGAGACGGGTCCCTGCATCGCTTTGACAGTTTGTCAACATTCGAATACAGATGGAACCCGTCGGATCCTGGTTGCAATCAGATGTCAGCCATCACAGGTCGGGCAAAGTTAACAGCTGCAGATGTGTAGGGGAAGTGAGTGGGATGACTCGATACACCACTTTGATAGTTTATAAACAGGTCGGATTGAAAGCGGAAGTACTCAGCTCGGAAGAAAACAGTCCGTCTGTCATCTCGAGTTTCCGGACATCAAGAAGAGTGGCGGTTTGTTGTGGAAAACTGTTGTTGGGATCACACAGGAACTCGATAGCTTGTTGGATTGGGAGAAACAGTGTTGACCAAAACCGTGGTTTATGATGGACGTGTTTGTGGGAGAGCTCTACAGTGTTAGATTAATTTAATATTAACTAGCATGTGTCGTTATGGCAAAGTGTCGTTAAACATAATAAACTGGCCATTGTCATGACTGGTAAACAGAGTTCACTTTTCTCAACACAACTGAAATTCATTGCCTTGAAAGTACCAAGGTCCTCACTGAGTTAGGACTGTACCAGTACCTTACTGTCCGGAATCAATAGACGCTTCAGTCTTGGACCCTACCTGGATCGGTTGACTTTATCTTCGTCGGACTCGTTGCGGCGGTCTTAGCATAGACCTACTGTCGTTATGGCAAAGCCATCCCGGAATGAGGCGGTTTTGCATAAGGTAGTCAATATAGTCTTATTAGTTATAATTAATATAGGCTGTAGCCTTGTTAAAACTAGAGTGTGATGATTAGCACTGTTAGTGGAAAACTTGCTAGAGTAGGGAAGTGATACTTGGCTCTGTTAGTTGAAAATAGAGTAGTGAAGTGTGGATAAGCTCTACTAGTTGAGAATTGAGTAATGAGGGATAATTGGGATACTCCAGTGGGTGTCCCTGGTGGGCGGGGTTCCGCATTCTGTTTGTTGATTTTTTTTGTCTTGTCTTGGCCTGATGATAACCCTATGTGTTCAGTTCATCTGTCCCTGACAGAGTTAGGTTCACTGTCTTTTCTGAGCGAGGCCGATGGCCACGATCATCTAATAGAGATCAGTGATGGGGAGGCTATCACCAGTTGTATGATCTATTTTACAGGTTCCCTCTGGTTGGAAGGAAGAACACGGAACCAAGGAAAAATCCGATCCCGGATAAAGTTTGGCGCAGGAAGATTGGCCAGCAACTTTATCAATGAGCCTATGCTAGAGGAAGATGATCAACATTGCACAGGGGAGCTGAATGATAGAAGTATCCTACAGAATAAGTACCGAATGAGTTGTAGGTCATACCAGTCTTTGACACACCAATAGTGATTGAGGTTCACATTGGAGGAAAGATAACATTTAAGTGTAGTTGTTCCACATATCTAGAAACATTATAACGTTAAGACAATAACGAGAAAATAAGGAAATCCATAGAACATTTCGCAAGAAGGACAAACGCCATGTTCATGGGACAGTGTTCTATTGTTTTTTTGTACTGTGCAGGAATTATGAGATCTCAGTTTTTCTACAAACTATTAGGAACAGTTTTTGTTAGGAACAAACATTAATAGTGTTCCCGGACTGTAGTTTCGAATGGGACTCAGATTTCATGGTTATCAAGGTTCATGGAGGATGACAAGTCTGGCGGAAAAGAAGCGGCAATTGGTGAGGTCTATTGTACTGACTCGTGTGATGTCGTGTAATCCTTGCCATGATGAGTGGACTCTCCTGAACTTTGAAGGCTGACCTATACATTTACATCAGAATACACGACACACATTTTCTTCACAGACACGTCTCATATACGTTACACGTTTCTTTTAATAAATTCAATCAATCAATCATGTGCCATGCCGGAAAGCGTGGGCGGTCATGATTCGCCATTTCACTCGATCACCAGAGTTTAATTAATCTTTATTAATTTTTAGAAGCAAGAGTTGTTGAGTATGTTGCGTTGGGGAAGTATGAGAGGGGGCATAGTATGACAGTGAGAGAGTGATAGGAAAAGGTGTCCACGGGCTGATGGAGTGTGTTGGACGGAAGCTGGTGGATTCTCCAGGATATTTATAAAGGGAAAAAAATATTATAATGTGGGTGTTGACTCTCCTCACTCCAGGGACGACACTTTAAAGGAGGACACGACATCCATCGAGCATCATTTCTCGTGGTCTGCCTCTGCCTCTCTTCCCCTCGATCTTTCCAGTTGTCACGATGTTCTCCAGCGCCTCTCTTCTCATCACATGACCAAAAAAAGAAAGCTGTGTGTCTCTTTCTTATTGTTGTATATAATGTTCTAGCTTCGTTAGCCTCTTTAAGGCATTCATTGTTAGTTACTTTGGCAGTCCAAGGAATTCGCAACATTCGTCTCAGGAATCACATCTCTGTTGTTTCCAATCTCTTCCTAATTTGTCCATTTATATTCCAAGATTCACAGCCATACAGCAAAGCAGGTTTTATGTAACTCTTCAGCACTCTCTTACATTCAATGATAGCGACTTATTGCATAAGATATTCTTCATTTTCCGAAATGCAGCCTTTGCTTGCCCTATTCTGCTCTTGATCTCTGTTGTGCATCTTCCATCTGATGTTATAAATGTCCTAGAAATTTAAAACTATCCACTTGGTGAAGAATTGTCCCTTCTATCTCTATTTCACATTTGAAGCCGTACATTTATATAGGTGGTAGGACATATGTGATGAGATGACGGATAGATCACCATGGAAAAATCACGCTAACTATGGTAGCTGATGTACAAATTAAATTATCCAAATATTGTGTCATAATGGTAAACAATGACTCATACTACACAAAACCGTCCACAAAAGCTGATTCGTCATCTAGGGCAGAATCCAGAGGGGCATTGAATACCTGTTGGTATTGACTCCCATACCTAAACAGGACTAGCCCAGCTCTAGCCCCAGATGGGACCAAGACTTCCCGGATGAACATGTGCCAAACCATTTTCTGCGAGTGTCTGTGTCTGTAACCGTGTGAAAGTGATGACCTCTCAACAGAGAAAGGCTTCATAAGTCCTTGATTGTGTACCAATTGAACAAATTGTGATTTTATTCTAGTTCACTAGTTGAACTAAGAATCTTCATATAAATCTTTATTAAAAAGATCATATTTTGTTTGATAGTTTCACCCATGTAATCCACAATTGATTCTTTGAACGCAAAGGGTGCGAGTGAGTGCATACAAGTGTATTAACAGGGAGCTAAAAATCTATCATAAGCACCCAGCTAGATAAACTAGACATTTGTGTTCGGTCTTCCTACATACACGAGTGTTCTTCACCTTCAACCTTTTGTCTCCCAAGTGAACCCCAGTCTCTTCTATCGGACCATCCCTTTAGACATCATTCTTAAATCAAGCCACAATTTATTGATTTCTGTCTATTAAAGTCGAAATTCCCAAACTGCCGGCGACAAGGGGTTGGGGAGCTATAGTTTCATGTTTAAGCAATGCCGTCGACAAGTGGCTTGTCGTTCTGTGGAGAGAGACACCTGAGGGACATAAATGGACACTTGAGGGGTGCTCTTTGCTATTAGTGGGAGTACAATAGAGCAGGACACTCACTTACCCTGGCAACATTTTTTTTAAAATTTTGCAGATCCCTTACAGGACGTTGCAGTAAACACCAGCATTTTCAGCTGCTGTTGATGTACTAGGTAAGATTACGCTCAGTAGTTTGCAATTGCTTTCTGGGCGACCGGCTCACGTACCCCGTAAGTCCCCGCCGCGGCCAGAACCCCTACAGATTCTCGCCGTACGTCACGCCACTCACGAGAGTACACCGGATGACGGAAAAAGACGTTATACCCCAGGCCAGGTGAGCCGGTCCTGGCAACATACAAGGTTACTAAAGGCCTAGAACAGTCCACAGCCATGAGGACGTGAAAAAAGAAAGGGAAATTATCACATTATGTATCCCAAGAAACTCAAAATGGAAGCCTATACAGAATCTCAAAGATCTGATTGTGAGGTCCCATATATCAGACAGATTGCTTACGCAAACTGGGGAGGAGATTAATGGCAAAGCAAGTAAGGATATTAAAGATGTTGGAGTAGAGGGCGATGTCCTAACTAATTATTAATCCGGGTGCAGTACCTTCGAGGTCACGGTATATTTTACAATATAAAGAGTCTAACACCTCATAAAATCTGCACCTGATTTGACCTATTTTTTTCCCTTCAAATTTTGCGCGCTGTGATACTTAACTACTTCCAGTTTTGGATGTTTACACTGTTAAACTTTAAGACCTAAAAGGTAAATTATATACGAAATAATTTTTTAAATTGAAAATAAAAGAATGCGGTTATTAGTGGTCTGTAGAGGGTCGTAGTGGTTTAAACACTATCATCATACGGGTTACAAATGAAAACCTTAAAAATTTACAGATGACCGGTATTATGGGTTGTCGTGGGTATGGCTTAGTGTAATTCGGTGTTAAGGGGATGGTAGCGGTTATTAGTGATCTGTAGACGGTCGTAGTTGTTCAAACACTATCATCATGCAGATTATAAATGAAAATCTTAAAAAAAGTAAAGATGGCCGGTATTACTGGTTGTAGGGGTATGGCTTAGTGTCATTCGGTGTTAAGGGTGGGTGAGTGGAGGAGTAGCGGTTATTAGCGATCTTTAGAGGTTCGTAGTGGTTTAAACACTATCAGGCAAGATGGTGTTCCTTTTTTCCGCCCGTTAGGCGAAATGTGTGTTTTCTGTTAGTTTGTTGTGTTCCGGCAGTGGAATGCCTCAACAGATTCAAGAGATCAACGTATTTCTGTTGTGGCGCCAGTTCAGTCGTAGAGGGCTGTATCAGAGCTCAGCTCAAAAGGTAATGTTGCCTAGTAAGTAAACCTGAGATTCCCAGCTGGTTATCGCGAGCTACAGTTCTCAAGCCAAGCATTCCCATAGTCACAATCGCATATCGGTTTCAGTGATCAATCACTATCAACAGCTGTTTCGCACAGACAAAGATCATCTACACACCAGTAGTTTACTGATTCACAAAGCGTGATGTCTGTGGATCAATTATACATGGTGACCTAAGCTTACGGTGCCGCACAAGTCTCACCAGCAAATCCTCATGAAGTGCTAGAAGTTCTGTAAACCAAGAAGATGTGATTCTTTCCAAGGGGAATTTAGAGTCGTCACCAAAATTCCAGAGTCAGTTGCCGCCAGACGTTTACCATCCTGTGTGAAACAAGTAGTTAAAGCCACCACACATTCACGACGAGCTGCTAGACTCCCTACGAGATCCTGGGTCTCCTCAATTACATGTTATGTGTCGAAATTTAGTCACAACAACACCACATCTGTGAGAGGTTTCCCCTTTAAATGATCACCAGAAGCTCTCAAGCCGACGCTAGGCGCATACCCACAACATGCCTCCCCCAGGAACCCCTAAGCTAGACCCTGACGAGAGCATTTACTCGAACTATCCCGGCACACGGACCTCGGCTCCAGAATCTCGAGGCAGCGTACATGTGGATTTACCACCCGTAAGACACTCCACCCCAGAAAGTAGCTCGATATATGGGAGCTTGAGCGGCAATGTACCGGTCGATGAAAACGCATACGACGCTATGGCCACTCCTTCAACGTCTCCAAGCTCTAGACAAAAGTGGTGATGAACAATTTTTATGCGATGAACATTTACGCCCAGGTCAACAATCAATTCTAGGTTACTCAACTCTAGAAGATAAAGATCCGGTCCTATCCTATGATGTTTTCTTTGACGGCCAGAAAGTGGTTGGGCTGGACGATGATAACTTTGATGCCTTTGTCAAATACAAGGATCTGGCAATGAGTATGTTTTACGATTCTGCGTGGGAAAAGGCATTCAAGTCTGCATGTCTGGTATGCGCTGATGATGGATGTAACGAAGAAGAGGAAGGAGAAGGTCAAGAAAACTACACATACTGTAACAGTCTAATGCTGTCTAACTGACTGCATAAGGTCCTACCAAAGAAACACTACCGACCTATTTTGTCGTGTAAAAGTGAAGATGTTGAGAACTCGTATATCACTACAGCATCCATTCCGAGCTGTAAGAAACATGACCACCAAATTCTAACCCAGTGGCCTTTACCGACAACAGTCATTGATTTCTGGAGGCTTGTGACCCAGTACATGGTGTCTTTGTTAGTGGTATTCGAGCCGGATTTGAGCACTGAAGACGTGACAATTGGTCCCCATCTACCTGAAGGGGAGGCAGATACAAAAAAGATGCTCATTGTTCAACATCAGGACTTCATGGCTAGATTTGTGTGGTGCCTGGAAGGTTCAGAGAGTTATAGTCATCGTCAATGAAGAAAACACGCCGAAGTCGATAAACGTTTCGTTCAAGGTGAATACAGTCTTTCACATCTGTCATGAAAAAGCAAAGACCTTGACCCTGAAACTCTGCTGACCTTGCTGGAAAAATTCGGGCAATGAAACCAGCTGGGGAAGAAAGAACGTTGTTTACATGCAGAAACGGCGCTGAGTGGGACGGACTGGTGTGCACATTGTCACTCTTGCTGGACCATATGGACAATGACCAACAAGGTTATGTGCCTCTTGTAGTCGGAACAGTCAAGGCTATTAGACCTCAGATAGCTCCATCTCTGGATCAGTACATACTTTTGTACCAAGTACTGATTCTCTTCAACGAAAGGAATGATGTCTACGGCAATGTCAGTCCTACATGATCTTCATCATCTCCGGAGTAACATTCAGCAATGTGTAACCAAGTGACATATGATCGGTATAATCCATTATGTAACATTCATCAATGTGTAGACAAGTGATATGTGACTTGTATGATCCCTTATATAAAATTTATCAATGTGTAGACAAATGATATATGACCTGTAGAATCTATTATGTAACAATGATCAATGTGTAAACAAAAGGTACGTGGTCTTAATCTTCACCCCCTCACCCTCCCCCAACACAAAGTAACATTCATCATTGTGCAAACAATCTATGTGATAAAGAGTGTAAGGCATTGGCCTTGTTTCCCGTACACATGTCTCTATTGTGCTCACCATAAATGAGGCACTGGAACCTCTTGCCCCCGGGTAGATTGGGCCCGTTAGCTATTACAGCAGCCAATCTAGGAGATGGAAAACTCCGATTATAAACCCCCAAGTTGAAGGTGGACCGACGTGCCGAGGATTGAATGGCCAGGGGTGAGTTGGTCGTGAACGTGAAAAGTCTGGTATGCGGGCGGGGCGGCGCCAGGTGTATGGACTCCTGAGGGACATCCCCTGCCCCTTCCCTAGCAGGCGGGCTCTACTAGGGTGTCCGCTACTTTGTGTATATAATATTATTTAAACAAGGGAATCGTCGCCTGAGCTACGGAGCACGTGCTCTGCGCTTGACACATCCTTCAAGGGCTAGCGAAGAAAGAGAAGACGAGGAAATGGTGTGAGAAGAAGGCATAGAAATATGAGGACAGGCGCCAGGAGAACAAGACGAAAAGTGGAGAGACTAGGTCTCAACCATGTAAGAGTGGGATATTTGAACTGTCGTAGTGCCAGGCACAGAGGTCCTGTATTGGAGAGGCTAATATATGATTTTGATGTCCTCATGCTCCAGGAGCTAAATACAGACAAATACCATTGCCCTGGTTACGCCTGTTATATAAACCCTACTGGGCAGATGAGACGTGGGCAAGGTCTGCTGGTGAAGGAAGGAGTGAAGTATGTAGTACTTGACTTAAGCCAGTGGAATCACAGTGCTTTGGTCCAGGGTATACAAATGGAGATTGGGGGATTAAGTTGCAACATCATAAATGTATATGCCATAGTGGACTGTCTTGTCAGAAAGGAACACTGGGACTGGCTTAAGGAATTGGAGGAATTACCGGGTGGTAGGCTACTCATATGTGGAGACTTCAATGCGAGGGACAGAGATTGGGACAGCAGTGAAGAAAATCGACAGGGAATTGCCCTTGCGGATGCCATGGTCGACTCCGATGTGGTCTGCATAAATGATGGTAGGCCGACTAGAATGGCAATGAGGCCTGGAGATGCGGACACAGCTATTGACTTGGCACTTGTCTCCCAGTCATCAGTCCTTGATGTAAAGTGGACTGTTTTGAATGACCATGGGAGTGATCACATGCCATGCTCAGTTCTGATCTTTAAATCCAGGAAAGTTAAGGCTGGGAGAGCGCGCAAGACCTTCCGGTATGAGTGGACCGACAGCCTTCTTGGACGCCTCAGACAAGGGGCATGCAACAGGGCTGTTAAAAATTCTTTTTTGCATCCCCCATGGTGGACGCCAGAAGTAGACCAGGCTTGGAAAGCAAAGAGAGCTGCAGTGAAGCAGCTAAGGAAAGTGCGACTGACACCCAGAAGCTCACGAGAGGAAGTGGAAACGGCGGAAAATGTCAAGAAAGACAAGGTGGAGGTTTTCAAGCGCTGTGCTGTAGAGGCCAAAAAGGCAAAGTGGGAATGTTTCATGAATGAGATTGGAGGTGATAAAACACTGCGAAAATTCTGGAAACTGCACAGACAAATACAAAGAAAAGATCGGCCTATGACAGTGGGAACAATTTACAGAGATGATGGTTTGCTCGTAACAACAGACACAGAGAAAGGGGAGGCGTTTCTCCAGAGATTTTTAGAGCAGGCCAATCATGATGGTGTGGACACCAGGGATGCAGTTAGAGAGGAGTTATCTGGCACCATAAAGAATCTGCCTTATGAAGACATCATACGGGTTGAAGATGTTAAATATATTTTGAAAAAGGCAAAAGACACGGCACCAGGGCCTGATGGGGTCAGGTATGGCCACATGAAGGCTTTGAGCGATGTAGACCTGAAGGAGATGACCGACTGCTTTAACCAGAGCATTAGGACAGCATCTGTACCACAGGATTGGGTACACAGTTATCTCATCCCTCTCCCAAAATCGTTCAAGGATCATTCAAAGCTTAGCGGCTTTAGGATCATCACCCTTCAAAATACATTTGGGACGGTTTTAGAGAAGATAGTCGCTGTTAAGCTGCAATAGTTTTTGGAAAGGGGGAAGCTTCTTCCAAGAGGCCTGGGGAGCTACAGGCCAGGAAAAGATACCTGGTCAATTGCAGCCACTTTTGCCTTTGACGTTTATGAGGGGTTCCAGAGTAGACAAGAAACGATGGCGGCAGCTCTTGATCTCGAGGATGCGTACCATCGAGTTCGATATGATATTTTGATGACCGCACTGATGGAGAAGGGGGTCAATCCCTGGTTAGTGAACTGGATAGCGGCCGTCCTACATTCTCGTCGGATTGCTCTCCGTCTGGGTGCATGGACCTCAGAGCCACATATTTTAACCCCCGGACTGCCACAGGGATCCGCAATCTCAACGGTGCTCTTTAACGTGTATACGAACAAAATTGCAAATCTAGAAGCACCAGGGATTGGAAGGATACTAACATTTGCAGATGATATTCTTGCATAAAGGCAGGGGAGAGATAGGGAGCAAACAGCCCAGGAGCTACAGGTGACAGTAGACAAAGTGATTGACTGGTGCACTGAAATGGGTGCTGTCATCCACCCGGAAAAGGCAGCTGTTTTGTGGTGCTCTTTGGACAACAGGATTGTGAGAGCTGATGTCCCAAGCCTCACGATAGATGGTGGAAGCGTCAACAGAGAGAACAAACTGAAGTATCTGGGAATCACATTTGACAGGAGCCTGTCCTTCAAGGATCATGTGAAGACGGTTGTGAGAAGATCTCAAAAGGGACTCAACGCACTTAAAACTATGGCTGCATTGCAGAGAATGCTTTTCAGACTATACCAGCACTTGATACTCTCAGCGACTGATTATGGACTAGGACTGCTCACTGCCTCAAAGAGTCAGCTGGTGAGATTGGAGCGCATACAGAACGAGGCTATGCGGGTCATTCTGGGATGCACCAGAGACACCCCAGTGGTGTGTATGCGGTACATCCTTGGTTTGCCGACTATTGCTGGTAGGTTCAAGATGATGCAGGCGAAGGCATACCTCAGAGTAGTTGCTGACACAGATCACCCGGTGCAAGAGGCGCTGGACGCAGTTAAAGGCCAGCGACTGATAAGAGGGAAATCATGGATGGCTCAAGCGGAGGATACGATCAGACAGGTGTGCATCTTAGAGAACATTAGGCGAGGAGAGGAGTCGGTCAGAGTGCCAGCGGAGCAGTCAGACTTGTGCAGAGTTATAATCACATTGAGCCGGGAGAACAGGGAGTGGCCAGCAGGGGCCACGGAAGTGGAAATCCAGCAACTAATACAGGATAATGCTCGCCCGGATGATGTGATTATCTACACAGATGGTTCGGTGTTGAGAGGTAGTAGAAGTGCCTGGGGTTTCTTGTGTAACAGTATGTGTAGTTTGGGTTATAATTAGGATCTAGTGGGGAATTAGAGATACAGCACGATTGAGCATTATGAGTGAAAGCGGAGAGAGATGCTCAATCGTGACGTATTGTTGTTGTGAAGGGCAGTCAACATCCGATAGTCCAGCTGAGAAGACACGGCTTGTCATCTTGAGAATAAAGTATAAAGTTTTAGTACAGATCAAGTCTTGTTACTTCATTTGACACTACTACAGAAGTAATAAATGGTGCCGTGACCAGGATCTGAGGTTGATCTAGGCCGGCCAACAACAACTATCCACTGGCGGCATGCTGTAAGACAAATTATGAAGATAATGGCCTACCACGCGAAGTACTAAAGAATCCAGACAAAACTGCCAGGACAAGAAGGGTTTCCTGGAGCCGTAGCTGAACATTTGAATCGTATCATTTATAAGGGGCCTAACCTGGCCGTTGCCTGAACCTTGCCACTTTCAAGATTTTATCGGAAGTCAGAACTCGTTCAAGGTCAGCTCATCACTAGCCGTTAGCTGATTGATACTAATCCAGTTTTGGGCCTTGTCATTCCTATGACCCAAACACCCCTAATCCATTCTTGGGCCTCGTTATATTCCTATGACCCATTCCATACGACGATGAAGTACCCACTTGAGATCAAGGAAGGGACCCAACCAGGGGGTCGAAGATTGTCTGGCAGCCCATGAGATGTGACCCAACCAGGGGTTGAAAATTTTCTGGCAGCCCACGAGAAGGACGAAATTACCTGAGGGAAGAGAAGTGATATCTGAACTCCACCACCTGAATTCCGAGACTTTCACTTGATGCGGGCTCTGGTTGGTTGAACTGAATCCGTAAGTTGGTAAAAGAAGATGACGGATTAATTAAGGAAATAGACTCGGAGTAAAAGTTGTGTATTTCGAGGTCTCCCGTGAGCTTCCGAATTTATTAATTAGAGTGGAGTACAGGACATTATTGTGGTTTAAGAAACAAATATCTACAAGGAACCTTCTGATTGCCACAAATTTGAGTTTTTTATTGAGGACAGGGTTCATTCTTCATATGCTCAGATAGGATATTGTTGATGCTTCCTCTGATTAATGTAATATCTTATAATATTATAACCAACTGAATTGTGCTGTTTGGGATTTGGGAAATTGTAATTGTGTGATTGGTTGCTTGCTTTGTTTTAGTATTTTTCAGCATGGCGGAACCGGATAACTTGGCCCAGGTTTTGACAGGCGTGGGTACAGCAGTAGGCCGACTTAATATGGTGATTAAACAACAAGGCATGGCAACAGAAATTGTAAAGTTTAGTGGACAGGCCAGAGACTATAAGAAATGGGTCACCTCTATAGAAAAATATGCCTATTTGACAGATGAAGAAAAAATGAGACTGGCTTATCAGACGGCAACGGAACCGGTCTCGGATCATATAAGAAGAAAGCTAGAAGCTAGAGTAGATGAGACATGGGAACAATTCAAGGAAGACCTAGCAAGGAAATATGCAGAAATAACGGATCCACAACATGCATTTTCGGTGTTGAGGCAGGCTAAACAAAATAACGGAGAGACGGTACAATTGTTTAGCGATAGATTAATTAATCTGGCTGAAGAGGCATTCTTAGGACAGAATGTACGAGGAGAGGAGGTGGAAAGGATGTTGGTAGGGATCTTTGTGGATGGCATAAAGTCTGATGGTTTGAAACTTAAATTAATGAGGGAAAACCCTGAGAGGTTATCACAAGCGGTGGATATCGCGGTACAAGAAGAAAATTTGAGACGTAGGTTTAGATTAAGAACAGGACGAGAAGTGGGAAGTAGTCGAGATGACAGAGTTGAGGAACCTATGGAAATAGGACAAACAAGATTCGGATGGAATAGGAGAGGAGGTATACAGACGTTACAAGGTAGAAATAGGTATGATAATGAGGAAAGAAGAAATATGAGATACCCTACAAGAGAAACAGTAGGTAACACAAATAGTACAAATATTGTCTGTTGGAATTGTGGTCAACGGGGACATGTTTTTCGGTTTTGTAATAACAGGCATGTCCAGTCGAATACACAGGGTAGACATGACAATAATAGGGTGAGTAGGAATGTTGTAGATGGACACAGGAATTTTACAGGTACAAGAACACAGGAAAATCGGCGCCCTACCTATTAGACAGGACCTATGATAGGAGGGTAAATAATAAGGTCCCAAGGGTTAGAGAATATGTTAATAACAGGTATAATAGGTCGAACAGAGAATATTTTCAACTAGATGAAGTCAAGAAATTTATAGAAGATAAAACAGATTATAGTTCTTGTATATTAGAAATAGGAAAGTATAGAGTTCGTACGTTAATTGATTCGGGAGCTCAGGTTAGTGTAGTAAAAGAAAGTTTTCTATACAAAATAGTAAGAAATTGTAGAGTATTTAAGAGTCATAATAATTTACACTCTGTTACGGGACAGAATTTACAAGTAGTTGGACAAACAATAATAAATTTTAAGTTAGGAGGGATCAACATAAGACACCTTTTTCATGTAGTGAAGGGTTTAAATAGAAACATGTTAATAGGAAGAGATTTTTTAATAAAAAATGGAGTAAGACTTTTCTATGATTTACACAAATTAAAATTCAGGGACGTCTATATAGATATGCAAGAAGACATGCATATATCAGCACTAGTTAGAGTTAAAATGACAACGACGTTAAAACCACAGTCGGTTAATTTGATACAAGTGAAGCTGAAGAAAAACCCATATTATGTAGAAGGAAACACAGTCAGAATCACTGAATTACAAGAGGAAATAATTGATGAGCCTGGTTTGGAAGTTCCGGATGGAATAATAGCGTTAGATAAACACTTAACCTTTCCAGTTATGGTGATTAACAACACAGGTAGAGAAATTAAATTATACAGAGGGTGTGTAGTAGCAAAAATTGAACAGAACGTTAGTGAAATATTGGCAACGGATAGAGTAGAAATGCCGGGAACTAATTATTCACAGTCTTCTAGTGAAAGAAGTAATAACAGACGCGGACGCGGAAGTAGAGGAAACACACGAATGAATGAATTGATCCATCCATTCAAAAGAAATACAGCACAAATACATTCTCTAGATAAACAGACAAGAGAACAGGAATAGTTGGCACAGTTAAAGACTTCACCAGAAAATAAAGAAGTATTGGAACAGTTTATAAAGGAGAATCAGGATGTGTTTGCAATTAGTGATTTAGAGTTGGGTAAGACAAAAACGGTAACAATGGAGATAGATACGGGAGACCATCCGCCGATTAGCTTAAAACCATATAGAACTCCCTTAAGAAATAGAGAAATTGTAGAAAAGGCAATAGAAGAAATGTTGAAAGCAGGGATAATCAAAAGATCAAAATCAGAGTGGTCATCTCCGGTGGTAATTGTGGCCAAACCTGATGGTTCGAGTCGATTCTGTTGCGACTATCGGGCGTTGAACAAAATTACTAAAAATGTTGCATATCCACTACCAGTGATAGATGATATTTTGGGGTTGCTAAATGGCGCTACATTTTTTACGACGTTAGACGCAAGAGCAGGATTTTGGTGCATTCCGATGTCGGCAGACGCGCAGAGAAAAAGTGCTTTCTGTACTCATATGGGGTCTTATGAATTTTTACGTATGCCTTTTGGAGTCAAAACTGCGCCATCTCACTACATGCTCTTAATAAATGAAGTTTTAGAAGGTATGCAAAGGTTCGCCCTTGCTTATATTGATGATATTCTGATCTTTACTTCTGGAAATGTGGAGGATCATTTGAAACATATAAAGTTAGTGTTTGACAGGTTAAGAAAACATGATGTGAAGTTAAAGCTCAGTAAATGCCAATTTTTAAAGACAGAAACAAAATATTTGGGGTATATTATAAATAGAGAAGGTATAAAACCAGACCAGGACAAAATAAAGGTTATTAAAGAGTTACCTGCTCCAACTAACGTTAAGGAGGTACGCGCCTTTATAGGAACATGCGCGTATTATAGGCGGTTTGTCCCAGCGTTTTCAAAAATAGCTGAACCTATTACAAACTTAACAGGCAAGTACGCTAGGTTTAAGTGGGATGATGAGTGTCAAAAAGCGTTCGAGTATTTAAAAAACAGTTTAACACTGGTACCACTGTTGACGCATCCAGACTTAAACAAACAGTTGATACTGTACACAGATGCTTCAGACAATGCAGTAGGAGCGTGTTTGGTGCAACCATATGAAGGGAAAGAGTCTGGAATACCAGGGGTTAAAAATGAAAGGCCTATATACTTCTTGTCGCATAAACTTAGCAGATCACAAAGAAAGTGGACGACTATTGAGAAGGAGGCTTACGCAATACATTACGCTCTTCAAAAACTAAATTACTACTTACATAACGCAAATTTTGTTATTAGAACTGACCATATGCCTTTAAAGTCTTTTTTAGAAGCCCCAGTGCAGAACAGGAAAATACAAACCTGGGCATTGAACTTACAGGGATATAATACGAAAATTGAGTACATTCCAGGTAAGATTAACACATGCGCTGATTTACTGTCTAGGATTCCCTATCCACAGTCGTCAGGTGACACAGAAGATGAAGGAGAACCAGAGATTGACGATCGAAATTGGCAAGTAAATATTTTAGATTCTGCTATAATAAATAGAGAAGAATTTGATAGTCTACCATCGGAACAAGAGTCTGAACATAGGGAAGATGATCTACACTTAGAAAAATTTAACATGAAAGAGGAGCAGGACCTAGACCCAAAAGTGATACAAATAAAAGAAAAATTAAGAGAAACAGAAGATAACAAATATAAAAGGAATTATTTGGTTTTACAAGAGGATGGACATTTATACTACATGTCTGAAAGGAACGAACAACTGAGGAAATACATTCCAAAACATTTGGAAAATGAACTTTTAAAGGCATATCATGATGAAAATGGACATTTAGGTAGAGACAAATTGGTGAAGGCGCTTACAAGTAAATATTACTGGCCAAATTTATTTAAATCTGCATATAAATATGTGGATACCTGTGAGAAGTGCAGATTGAGGAACATGAAAACAATAAAGTGTCCCTTGCAGGATACTGACATTCCTCAGTTCCCAATGCAAAAGATTAGTTTAGATATATCGGGTCCACACCCCAGAACATTGTCAGGAAACGTGTATTTGATTCATATAGTAGATGTTTACAGTCTTTGGCCGGAGGTTTATGCAATTCCGGATAAGAGTGCAGATACAGTAGTCAATATTTTTTTACAAGAGTTTGTCCCAAGATTTAGTTGTCCACAAAGTATACTTACAGACAATGGTAAAGAATTTATAAATAAGAAATTTGAAAAGTTGTTAAATGATTTAAATATAAAACATATAAAGACATCATATTATAGACCTACTTCCAATGCTAGAAACGAGCGTCAACATCAGACGTTATATAGCATTATATCAAAGATTGTAGATGAACATGAAAGGGATTGGGATTTGTTTTTAGGACCTGCCCTTAACGCCATTCGTACTAATCAAAATGAAAGCACGGGTTTTTCACCATATTATTTAATATACGGGAGAGAACCGATACTACCTATAGACAATCTATTAAAACCTAGACGGAAATATATGGGTGAAGATTTTCAAGAGGTTATAATACAGGAAATGCATAAAGCACACGTAGGACTAAGGAATAATATAATTAAAGCTAGGGAAAGGCAGAAAAAGTACAAGAATATAAATACAAACTTGCAGGAATTTAAGGTTGGTGATAGGGTCTATTACAAGAAGCATAGGAGAAACTCTAAGTTTGATAATCGTTGGATTCCAGGGTATTATATTTTGGAAAAACTAGGTAAAGTATCGTATAAAATTAAGAACCAGGTCACGGGACATGTAGCAAGGGCACACGTGGAACACTTAAGGAGAGATGAAGAAGAGATAGAATATAATAATAATAATAATTATTATTCAGACACAAGGTTTTTAGATGAACAACTCGTTAGAGGTGCTACAGTAACCCCAGGCGTTAGAAGAGATCCAGCACAAAATCGCTTATTAGCAACTCCAGGCTTTGATGATACTCAAGAACAGACGATACCGAAAACAATAGAAGAAGAAAAGTTGAATGAGACTCATTATGATAGTATAGAAGAGGAAATAAGTGCTCCGTTTAGGAACACTAGACAGGCAACGAAAAGGAGAATGGATAGACAAAGAGATAGAGAAGTGAAAAGACAGAGGAGAATTAGGGATTATTCAACGAGCGGGGAGGATATGCCGTTACTAGAAAGATCCTTGAGGAATAGTGATCGACAAATTAGATGGGATATTGAACAAAAGAGATTAGCGGCAGCTAAAGAGAGACATACAGACGAAGAAGAAGAAATGGATGAAAAGTCAGAGTCAAGTAGTAGTAGTATGGAGGAAACAAATGGATTGTACGAAGAAGAAGACATTGATGTAGAATTAGCATTGGTTCAAAGAAATTTGGAGTTATTGAAGAAGTGGAACCGTAGGAAGTAGATAAGTAGAGAATATTGCAGATAGCAATTTATAAGTGTTAGAATTCGAAAATGAAGAAGATGACTCTTGGTATTTTTATAATCAATATGGAGGTAGTTTTGAATGAAGTATATGTATATATTTGGTTATTTCTCTATGGGGTGGAATTGATGGTTGATTTTTTTAGTAGCTTGGACAAATTGAAGGGAAATAATTGGCAGGTAGGGCCACAAGTAAATAGGTGAGTGGATGGTGAATACTACATTAGTATAGATAAGAGGACTTGTACTGTAGTTTACAGTGATTAATTAAGAGGATTTTCCGGGTAGTATGATGTGTTTGGAGTTAGGCTATAAAAAGGAGGAATTGATGTTTGTACTATTTGTTATCATTGATATCGGCAGATATGCTTATAAGATTTGGATATTGGTCTGTAAGTAACAGATACACATATGTAGCATTGAATTGATGGGTTTACTTGGAATGGTAAACTTGAAATTGACGAGAGGAATGAAGAAAAAAAAAAAAGAAAAGCTAGTAGTGTTGAATCAATATTTTTTTGATAATAACAATTATTATTGACGGAAACTGAAGATAAATTTTGAAACTTTATTCATAAAGTATGTATGGAAAGAGAAGTGTGATTGCTTCTTACTTTTTCCTTTCTTTTTCTTATTTTCCTAAGTGCGCACTAACTCAATCTAACATATCTTTTCTGTGAGAATGTGAAATAGGGGATAAGGGAAATATCTTCAGTTTTGTCAATCATAATTTTAATGAACAATTTAAATTTAAAAGCGGTTCGCTTACAGAGAGTTGTAGGAAGTTTTATAGAGAATTTGGTGGGGAGTTTTTGGTATTATTGATATACTGGGAAGTATGTCTCTGGTTAGCAGTTGGCTATGATGAGGTAGGAAAATGAGAATGGAGTTAGGAAATATATAAATGGAATGGCCTGAATAAATAGAGATCTGGTACATTATTAGTATGGTTGTTGGGGCCACTATACGTAATAATTTTAAGGAAGTTTACTTGGAAAATCTTTGTTTATTCACTTGGAGTTTTATTTTCGTGTAACTGGGCAATGATGGTTGTTAATTGATTATTTTATTGAGACTATGTTTCAATACTATATGTATATGTATTATGTTTTATTTCATGCTTGGTTTGGTTTTATAAAAAGTTAGTTTAAGTAAGTTAGGATCGTTGAGTTTATAGTGCTTTGAGTAAAACACTATTGGACCGTAAAAGTGTCTAATAATGATATAATATTTGCTTTTGGGTTGATAAAATGCATGCCATATTAATTTTGAAAATGTGTTTTAATTGGATAATTGTGACGCCTTGTTTTGATTTAGTTTTGCGTAAACAGTTGGATTGATAGATTAAGTGATGTGGTTAATGAATTGGTTTTAAGTTTGGTTAGAATATTAGTTAACTTTTCAAATACAGGGGGCTTTATAAAAAAAAGGAAAAAGCCCTTTCGTTCAGAAAGGAATTATAAAATTATTGAGGGAGGGTATGGAGACATAGGCTGTTGGGAAGGTTAGGTTGCTTGAAAAGCTTCGAATATATAAGTAGAGTATAACTAGATAGAAGTTTAAGGGAAAAACTGTGAATAGCAGCATATAGAAGAAATACATAGGGGGATAAAGGGCAGATCATGGGACATGAAGGGGGCAAGAAATAGGTGCTGTGAAAAACCAGCTTTAATTATATTAAAGGTGTTCATAAAAATTGAACAGGATCTCATGCTAAAAGGTGAGATAACGCAATTTGGACAAGATTGTGGTTGGAAATTTTAAATGTTGAAGATATAAGGCTTGAAACTTACGTAAAAAGTTCTATTTCATATAGGGTTGTATATATAAAGCTTGTAAAACATTATATCAACTTGGTTTATAGAAAACAAAGATCTATTTTTGTATGACGTATTTATAAGAAAAAATTTGATTGTACAAATTTTTTTTATTGGCAAAGGAGGTAAATGTGGTTATGTGGAATATGCGTTTCTTTGTGCTTATCTTGACTAATTATTCCTTTTACTTGGTGCACCCCTTCTTTACTTCTTCTAAATACGTTGTTCTCGTTGTTCGGGTTGTCTTGTATTGAGAAATGCGAGTGATTTCCTAATGCCAGTTGTACAAATACGATTTTACGAGCCATTTTGTTTATAATATGCATATTTTATATAGGAACTTGAGGAGCCAAGGAATATATAGTGGATTGCTATATAGTTTGGGGAAATGAAAGAAGAGTAGAAATGGTAAGTTAAAAAAGGGTTACAGTACATGGTACGAGGTATAGAGGTAAAATGGAAGAAGAAGTGGGTTGATTATATAGCTGGGGAAAGAGTTAAAGAAATAGAATGTTTAATTAAATTGGAGTTGGTTTGGGGAGGATTAGAAGAACTATGGAAGATTAGAGGAAAAAGAGGGAATAGAGTAAGGGGATTAGGAGTAAAGATTTTTCCTTTATAAGGAAAATTCTTTAATAAACATGGGGAGGTGTAACAGTATGTGTAGTTTGGGTTATAATTAGGATCTAGTGGGGAATTAGAGATACAGCACGATTGAGCATTATGAGTGAAAGCGGAGAGAGATGCTCAATCGTGACGTATTGTTGTTGTGAAGGGCAGTCAACATCCGATAGTCCAGCTGAGAAGACACGGCTTGTCATCTTGAGAATAAAGTATAAAGTTTTAGTACAGATCAAGTCTTGTTACTTCATTTGACACTACTACACTTGGCAAAGGCTAATGGTCGACGTTTGGTGCAGGAGAGCCTCGCATATGATACCACAACATCTAGCTTAAGAATGGAGGTGAAGGCAGTCAGTGCAGCTTTCCGCTGGATGGAGAATACGACACACACACACACACACACACACACACACACACATATATCGTTATTGTAACTGACTCAGAAAGCATGCTGAGTAGGGTGAGGACTGGCAAGCTTCGTGCCGAGTGGCTTGCTTCGCTTCGGAAGTCACGGGTGGCAAGCATCCTCTGGATATTTTCTCCGGGGCATGCTGGTATGTTGGGGAATGAACAGGCTGACAGATTGGCTGGCTCTACAAAACTTGGTGGAGTATTGATGCATGATATGGCAGACGTGGTTGCGGCCTTGTGGGAGCACGTGTACACCTCGGAGGAGCAAATGGATCACCATAGTCTGTTAAGAATGAGACAGCGAGATGTGACGAGGGGATCTGGCCGATGCTCGACGCTTAGAGGAAAGGCGAGACGCACATATAATCAGATTTCTACTGGTACTATTGGGGTTGGAACTCTTCGCTGGCTTCTGAGGATAGGCACGGAGCGCTTATGGGAATGCCCCGAATGATGTGATGTCAGTTCCTAAATTAATCAATCAATCAATTAAACACTATCATCATACAGGTTACAAATGAAAACATTAAAAACGTAAAGATTGTCGATATTATTGGTTGTAGTGGGTATGGCTTAGTGTCATCGTTGTTAAGGGGCGGGTGAGTTTAGGAAAGGTTCGATAAACACAATCATGATATGGGTTACAAATGAAAACCTTAAAAATGTAAAGATGACCGGTGTTATGGGTTGTAGTGGGTATGGCTTAGTGTCATCTGCTATTAAGGGGTACGTTAGTGGAGGAAAGGTTTGATAAACACTATAGTCATATGGTTTTTGATAGCTAAATGAAAACCTTAGAAAAGTAAAGATGGTCGGTATTATTGCTTATAGTGGGTATGGTTTAGTGTCATTTAGTGTCACAGGGTTACAGTAGAGTAGAGTAGTAGAGATAGAATATCTATAGAATATGAGGAACTCTATTTCGTCCAGTTACAACCAAAAAAGCAAGACGCATTCTCATCTCATCAGCGCAAAACATGATTCCTATAAAATGGTGTAAGAGGCAGAAATATATCACAGAGGAAAAGCACAGGTTAACAGAAGAAAGAAGAAAACTAAAGCACCAAATATTCCCCTACAAAAGCCGAAAACAACTACTAGGGAAAGTTACAGTTAAAGAATAGAACATCTCCAGTTGCAAGCAAAAAGATTGAAACTTGTTCAATAAAATAGCATAAAGAAGACACTTAAAGTACAAGTCAATGAGAAGAAGAAGAAGAACACAAAAGGGTATTAATTGTGAGGAGCTGTAAGTGTAAACCTGGGAGCGTGAGTGAGAGAGAGAGAGAGAGAGAGAGAGAGAGAGAGAGAGAGAGTGAGAAGAGAGGGACAGAGTAATAGAAACAGAGAGAGAAAGAGAGACAGAGAGAGAGAGAGAGAGAGAGAGAGAGAGAGAGAGAGAGAGAGAGAGAGAGAGAGAGAGAGAGAGAGAGAGAAGTTGAGAAATTGCGAACGTGGAAATATTAAATGATTCACTATGTCCTTACTTACTGTACTTCCTCTGTTGGATGATGTCTGCAGTGTCTTCTCTAAAGTTGAGCTGTAAGATGATATCAGTCCCACTAATGTTTGCATATGACTGTGAAGACTATGCACTTTGCTTCTTGCTCTCGACACCTCTAGTGAATCTGTGCTCATAAGCACCTGATCAGCAGTGTGTCTGAGTGACATCAACTGGAGTTGACTGTGCTGAAGCTCATCACTGAGGTCCTAACATGATCAAAATTTTGAAAATAAAATGTAGGGTGACCAAATATTTATTAACAAACCAGTGGTTTCAAAAAGTATGTTTTAGGGGAAAAAAAACAATATTCATGTGACAAAATGCTTTGGATAATTTCGGAATACTGTGACCTCATGGAGGTATACATTTTACTGTGTAGTTCTTATGTACTCCACCAAAGAAAAAAAATATGTGACCAACATAATTGTCTTCCATCATGAACTATGTATTCTCATGTTTCATCAAAACAAAAGACAGATTCAATGTTGAAGGAAAGTGTTGTAATTTCCGGTTTGTATTAACTGCTAATTAAAAGATGTTAAAAACAACTAAATACTGCCATGACTTCTAAACGTGTCAAGAAAGCAGTGCATGACTGAAATGATCCAACCGTCAGATAGAATGGAGACGAAGAACAAAAAGATTGTTGCAAACATTACTGCACATACCAATTTGTTTGACACCAAAGTGCCTGCTGACAAACAATACAGTAAGCGAGAATTTGGTATGACACTGGGTAACATTATTACAGAATACTGCTAAAGCAAAGATCAAACAGTGTGATACTAACGCACAATCTTACGATGAAGTATGCAATCTCAAGGACAGATAACAGACATCTTGTAACAAAAGAGTGAATAAATTGTAATATTAGTCCACAAAGTTGTTGACAGCGAAAGCAAAGATGTCACAATAATATGGTGGAGCTAAAAGATGCTAGACCTTAGCTTATCAGATGGGTGTCCAAATATAAAAGGGAAGGAGAGAAATTAATACAGTATAACGGACTGGAAGAAGAGGATATACATGAGCCAATATTAGAGATATAAATAAGACTCTAACCCAGGAAGCCTAGTGAGACATCAATCAATATATAAATCATGAAGCCATAAACGGACACACCCGCTGTTCATGCTTTACCTCGACACCGCAAGGTACAAGAGGAACAAGATGAGATGATATATATTGCTTACAAAACTACAAAATGTTCTCTTTTAAAACTAATGAAATTTAAGAATCTACAAGATTAGTGACATTCTTAGTGGTAAGCAGGCAACATTCGAGGAAGACGACCCAGAGTAATGATCCAATTTTTATTTTTACTGATGCCCCAATCACTTTCTGTAATGTTGAAAGGGTGTTAAAGTAAAACAAAATGTTAGTTGCATATCCTTTACGGGACGTCACATTCAACTCCAGTTCTTTTTGGCTGTTTGTGATTTCTTGGCAAGTTTACATTCAGTAGTTTGCCATTGCTTTCTGAACGACCAGCTTTCATGCCATTGCATAAAAACCAATACAAGGCGGCCTGTTTCCAAATTGCCCACAGCTGTGTTGCAAATGCAGTATGTGGTATTGCGCATTGTATTTGCACCACCCTTGCCACAGCGCAACAAACACACATGTCAAACACACATGTCAAACACACATGTCAAACACACATGTCACAGACCCTTTTACAGGCCTTCAGACACACTGGTCATATGGTGCTAGACCATAGTTTTATAGACCAATAGGCACTCAGTGCATGACGTGGTCAGTATCACATCGGCCATCTTTATTTCGCAAGGAAAAGAGTTCTACTTATTATAACACCATGCTAAGTGACAAAAGGAGATCACTTGCATTTAAAAAGCTTAAAAACGCATGCAACTGGTGACCTTAATTCTGAGAATAAGTGATGACTAAACATGACATGCTAAGTTCCATTATCTATATTTTGTTTTCCTTGAGCAAGTTGGCATGGATGAAGTTACATGGTCAGTAAATAAAGTTACGTTTTTATTCATTTGAAATATTGCATTGCATGCCTCTTAATTAAACTAAAGTAAAATATTATCAATGAAACTAAGTTGATTTTTTAGGTTACGCCTTGATTTTTGAGAATTACTCAGTCATAGTTTTAAATAAATAAAGTTTAATGATTGGCTGTTATTTGAGATTTGAATTAATGTTTTATGGATGAGCATCCCCAAAACCATATTTGCCATTAAAATTCAATTCTGACTGAACCCCAGACCAATGAGATGGTAAATTAGCACATTATCCATTATGGTTCCCAGTGTCTATTACAGTCCCAATACAATTACTGAGCAATCACTTTAATTATGGCAGACAGATCTTTGTTCTCCTATCTTTTTCTGCTGCATTGCAGGATCTGTCTTTTAGACAAAGGCTAGTGAAGTAAACCATACACAACCGACGGAAGGCAAGGAGAAACCACCGCTGTATTTCCTCACATCAACCATGTCTCTAAACAAAGTTGATAAAGATAATAACATTAATAGGTATTCCCGTGGAGTCTCTTCATCCGGTAGGGAGCATCATGTGCTACAGGTGATACCGATTGTCATCAAACAATTGTATGTAAATTTAATGTTAAAAAAAACAACATTAGTTAGTTAGTCGAGGTTCACACATCACGGCAACGGGTCGTCCCCATTATGCTCCGTTCCTGTGCCAGTGAATATCACACAAAAAGCTCTCCACAGTCCAAAGTGAAAAGTGGAACAGACTGTGAAAAGTGGAGTCTCGGCAATCCAACAGCCCGCACATGTACACTGTGCATAATGACCCGCCAGAATGCCAACAGAAAAGTAATCCACAAAAACCACAGTTCATCGTCAATGGAATCGGCAGTCACCAGAAAGATCTCATTGACCCGGGTTGTCCTACATGGCTCTGTCTCTATCCGCAGGGCGACCCGTCGAAAGCGTCGTATTAAGCACAAACTCCGTAGCTCCAGCGCCGACTCCCGTGGCCGTGGACCAATGTAAACATTTTAATATAACTGCCATACTGGGGGACGTCAATGCCAAAGTAGGCAACGAAAAGGTGAGTGGCATAACTGGTGGCTGTGGCCTAGGTGATAAGAATGAGAGAGGTGACAAATTCATAGCACCAAGAAATGATAACACCTAATTCATACCTCGACGATTATATACGTGGAAAAGCCCTGGAGATCATATTCGCAATCAAATTGACTACACATTGATTTCAAAGAGATCCAGAAGCAGTTTAGTAGGCGCAAAAACAAGACCAGGAGCAGATTGACATAGTGACCATGTGCCAGTTATAGGAAAGATGAGGTTAAGACTTAAAACCATAAAGAAGACCCAAAAGGACATCAAGTTAGATATAGCATCACTTAAAACAGACAAAGAAATTAGAGAAAGATACAACGTTTCTGTAAAGAACAGATATAATGCTATCAGGAACCAAGAGTGCGACTATAGCTCACACACTTATCACGGTTGAAAGTGCAGATGTGCCTTGTGCGAGAAGAACATTTTCGATCGCGTCCAGGAGAGAAAGTTTACGCCTAAAGATATGACTCGGAGCTGAGACCTTTGTCGGAGACAGACCTGCTCAGACTCGTAGTATGTGATGGCCAATGTATAAAGTGCTGACATATATATCATAGTTTTAATTGTAGATAATGCTTGTAAAGAAAGACGCCCGGAGTCATGACCTTAGAGAATGTTGAGGTGAAAGGACTGAAACATTTAAGGAAGGGGGAACCATTCTGGCGATCAGAAGACCCCTGCCGTGTTTGCTCCGTGAAGAGTTTTTATCGCTGATTTATGTCTGGTCCATCAGACAATCTGGAGAGACGGACTGACAATCAGGAAAGATATAGTGATGCCCTAGAAAGACTGGCACTGCTGCAGCGCAAGGGTGGAGTTGGTTCCACTAGTAAAACAGGGAAATCGACAACAGGGCTGACAACCCCTATTGCTGTATAATGTCCTTGTCGCGTGTAATGAAAGAGCAGATACATGCCCCTTTGATCTTCCGAGAGGGTGGGGGTGTGACGAAGTCTCCAAGCTTCCCCATCATCTTTTGCTTAAATTGGGGGGAAATCCCTTAAACACCCTTATGCAATTTTATAAGAGTTTATATTCGTATTTATACCTACATATCTATGTATAGATAGTTCATGTCTATAGTATAAATCAACTGCTATTTGAAGTTATTAATTTAATATGAAGAAATACGTTACATTAGTGTAGTGGGAGAGTTATAATGGACAAATTAGCGTACCTAGCTAAATCTACAAATTTGGCTACAACATTTTCCATTTGGTTGGAGAAACTAGGGTAATAATAGCAATAATGCTTTCCTGAAATGAGCATGATGTTATCTTGTATTCGTACGACGTAACGCTTCTTTCTTCAGAGGAATTTGTGTATTTCTGGGAAGGATGTGTGGTTATGTCATATTCGTTTTCGGAAGTTGATCTCAAGAAACTACGGAAGGCAGGTGGTGGATATTTTGAGGGCAGCGAACAGATAGTTGTTGGTTATGGTCTCAAGCTTCGCGACGGTAGGAGACAATCTCTTTAACGTGACAATAACTACGGTCACCCGGCCAAGAAGGAAAGCAACGGCAAACTACCTTCTTTAAAGTTGCCCAAGTTTATCATGATTCGCCTAATAACTGATCATCACAAGAAAAGGACAGGGACACTGAAATTAGCAACATGGATTGTGCGAAGGTAAAGAGACGACGGAAAATTAGATAACATCAAACAAGAAATGGGGAGAGAGAGAGAGAGAGAGAGAGAGAGAGAGAGAGAGAGAGAGAGAGAGAGAGAGAGAGAGAGAAGAGAGAGAGAGAGAGAAGGAGAGAGAGAAAAAGAGAGATAGAGAGAAGATTAATATACTAGTAATGTGCGAGACGAGATGGAAAGGGGCATGGATTATGACAGGAGAAGATTGTAAGATTATTTATTCTGGGGGAGAAGAACGGCAAAGAGGTGTTGCAATTATCTTGGATAGTGAAACTCAAAATCTGTTCAATGATACTGGGCTGTGTCAGACAGAGTTCTATTGGTAAAACTAATCGGCAGACCTTTTAACATGCACATCATTCCAATATATGCTCCAACAAGATAATGCAGTGAAGAAAGCATCATCATCATCATCAAGTGCCGTGCCGGCTGGCGTAGGCGTTCATGGCTCTCCATAGATCTCGGTCTTTGGTTTTCTGGATCAACTCTGCTGCTAATATTCCTCCATGCCACCTTCTCAATCCATCCAGCATCACTTCTCTTGGTCTACCTCTGCCTCTCTTCCCCTCGATCTTTCCAGTTGTTACGATGTTCTCCAATGCCTCTCTTCTCATCACATGACCGAGGAAAGCTGTTTGTCTCTGTCTTATTGTTGTATATAATGTTCTAGTTTCGTTAGCCTGTTTCAGGCAGTCGTCGTTAGTTACTCTGGCAGTCCAAGGAATTCGCAACATTCGTCTCAGGAACCACATCTCTGTTGCTTCTAATTTCTTCTTAATTTGTTCATTTACATTCCAAGATTCACTGCCATACAGCAAAACTGGTTCTACATAGCATTTCAGCACTCTCTTTCTTACATTCAGTGATAGTGACTTATTGCATAAGATACTCTTCATTTTCTGAAATGCGGCTTTTGCCTGCCCTATTCTGCTCCTAATCTCTGTTGTACATCTTCCATCTGATGTTATAATTGCCCCTAGGTATCTAAAATTATCAACTTGGTTAAGGATTTTCCCTTCTATTTCTATGTCACATTTTGGTGTCACCATTTTCTTTGATATTACCATTGTTACTATTTTCTTGATATTCAAGGAGAGTCCTTTCCTTGCACTCTCTGTTACTACTACGTCTAATAATTGTTGTAGGTCTGTTGAATTATCCGCCACCAATACTGTGTCATCTGCATAGCGTATATTATTTATATTATAACCTCCAACTAGTATTCCTGGCATCTCTTTGATCTCTCTCATTATTACTTCGCTATACAGGGAGAAAAGATCTGGTGACAAGACACACCCTTGTCGTACTCCTAGCTTTATCTGTTCGTAACTACCCTCTTTATTTCCCATTTTAATTGCTGCTACTTGGTTCCAGTAAATATTCTTTATTATTCTTAAATCTTTTCCATCAGTGTTGATATCTTCCAACATTTTAATCAGTTCATCATGTTTTACTTTATCAAATGCCTTAGTATAATCTATGAAGCACAAATATATGGTTCGCTGTTTCTCTATTGACCTTTCTATTAGTGTCCGTAATGTATAAATTGCATTGTTTGTGCCCTTTCCTTCCACAAATCCATACTGTTCTTCACTAATTTCCATTTTTATTTTCTTTTTGGTTCTTCTCATTATGATTCTGAGTAGAAGCTTAGTGATATGGTTTATAAGGTTAATTGTACGAAAATCTTCACAATCAATTGCTCCTGGTCTTTTTGGTATAGCTATAAATACAGATTTCAGCATATCACTGGGTAAATATTCACTGCTGTAAATTTCATTCAACATTTTGGTTAATATATCTACTCCAAATTCTCCCAATACTTCTAATTCTTCTATTGTGATTTCATCTGGCCCAGCTGTTTTTCCTTTCTTCATACGTTTCATAGCGTCAGCGACTTCTTCTTTCAGAATAGGTGGACCTTCTAAGATACTATCTTCTGTTAATTCTTCCCTTTCTCCTTCATATAATTCTCTTATATACTCATTCCACCTCTTCATTATAGCATCTTCCTCTAATATTATCTTTCCTATTTTTGATTTCAAACACCCTGTATTTATTCTTATGTTTCTTCCTGTAAGCTCACTGATTTGTCTGTGCATATTTTTTGTATCTTTAATGGAATTTAATTCAATTTTTTTGCATTGCTCGTTTAACCAACTTTCTTTAGCCTTCCCACATTTATCTTTTATTTCTTTATTTATCTTAGTGTATTCTTGTTTGTCATTTTTACTCTGTTTTCTTTTGTCCATCAGTTTTAAGATATCTTCATTCATCCATTTTTTCTTAGCTATTTTGCCTCTCTCCGGTAATACTTCTTAGCTAGTTTGATGAATGGAGTCCCTTAACATTTCCCATTGTTCATCTATACTCTGTATTTTAGTTATTGCATTGTACCTATTTTACACAGTCACTCTGTATTGTTCTTGCATTTCTTTATCTATTTTCAGAACCTCTTTATTAAGTCTCATGTTCTTAACCATTTTTTTCCCTCTCTTTAATCTTACTTTTATATGTCCACATAGTGGTACATGATCACTATTACAGTCAGCACCAGGCATTGTCTTTACATTAATTAAAGCATTTCTAAATCTTTTATTAATTAGTATGTAGTCAATTTGGTTGCGTATTTTCTTATCAGGGCTTATCCATGTGTACAGTCATCTTTTATGGTGTTTAAACCATGTGTTTCCAATTATCATATCATTGATATTTGCCCATTCTATTAGCTTTTCCCCTCTTTCATTTCTTGTACCTAAACCATAATTCCCCACTACATCCTCCATTTTTCCCTTTCCTACTTTTGCATTAAAATCACCAAGTATTATCTTTATTTCTTGTGATCCAATTTGAGCCATCGCCATTTCTATTTCGTCATAAAAGTGTTGTATTTCTTCATCACTACTGCTTGCTGTTGGTGCATATACTTGTATAATATTTATGTCTATTGGTTTGCCTTTGATTTTTACCATAATAACTCTATCTGAAATACACCAGTATCCATTAATTGACTTGGCTGTTTTTTCGTCTAATATTATTCCTACACCTTTTTCATGTGTATCCCCCTCCAGAATAAATTATTGTGTGATTATCAGCTATAATTTTGCCCGATCCCTTCCATCTCATCTCACTAACGCCTAGTATATTCATTTTCATGATATCCATCTCTCTTAGAACATTGGTCAACTTTCCTAGCTCATTTAATGTCCTAACATTCCATGTTCCTACTCTAAATTTATTTATTTTAGTTAAGTTTTTGCCATCAGTAGCTGGATGACGGTCTGGTGTCACCTGTGGCTCATGACTGTCCCTACCGGACGAGGATGCCCTAAGACAGCCATTAACGTCCTTCACTAACTTTGAAATATGTTTTGCCATGAAGTCTTGGGAAGATAATGTGGTGGTTTCCCCTTGCCTTCCACATTCACATGGTGGTCTTTTTACCTCTGCCTTTGACAGCCATTTCCGACTGTAAGGACAAGTGAGTGCCCTGCTCTGCTCAGCTGCAGAGTTGTCCACTTATTCCGGTGGATACTCGGTCCCCAGAGCTGTGTTAGCCACACCGTAGTGTGTTTCCATCCTCTACCGCGGGGAGGTGCAGTTGGGATTTTCCCTTCATAAAGTTATGGTCTCTGACCAAAACTCTCCAGTACTTTTAGAGAACGAAGAAAGCATAGATGAATTTTATAATGACATGGAGTTTGTTTTGAAGAAATATCAAAATTCAGAAACATCATAATGAGTGATTTCAATGCAAAAGTGGCAAATGAAGGCGATGGATACACAGTTGGCAACCTGGTTTGGGAGAGCGAAACGAAAGAGGGTACAGACTTGTAGAATGGACAAAAGAGCAGGAAATGACAGTGTCGTTATTTCGCATTCGTACGTGTAAACAACATCCTAGAAGATTTTGGACATGGAGGAGTCATTATAGCAGAATTAGAAATCAGATTAATTACATCTTCATTAGCAGACGGTTTCGAAATGCGTAAAAAAATCGCATAAACAGTTGCCAGTGCCTACTGTTACAGTGATCACAGATTGATTAAAGGAACATTCAGGGTAAAGTTAAAGAAAGTCAAGTATTCACCAAGAAACACTAAATATGATCTGTGTACATTGAAAAGTTACAAGGTAATACAAGACAATTTTAACATAGAAGTAAAGAACATATTTGATGTACTGTCTGATGTAGAGATCCTATTTCAAGCTGTGGGTGATGAATGGGAACTGTTGAAGAATTCAATCAGTTTGGCTACAAAAAAAAAACAACAAAAAAAAAAACAACTATTCCAAAATTAAAGAAAGTGGGTCGTAAGACATGGATGAATGAAGAAATTTTACAACTAATGGAAACAAGAAGACAGAACAAAAATAATCCTGCCAAATATGAAGAAATTCACAGAAAAGTCAGAACATTAAATAAGGAGGCAAAAGAAGTATGGCTCGAGAAAAATTGCATAGACATTGAAAAACAAGACAACAGTAAAAATACCAAACTAATGCACAAAATAATTCAGGAGCTTACTAATCAAAGAACACGTACATCACTAGGCTGCCTAAAAACAAAAGATGAAAAATTCATAGTAGAAAAAGAATTCTTCAATATTTCCCATTGATCATCCACATCTTGAAATAGAATCTCTAGATCAGACAATATAACAAATTTGTTCTTTACTTCTATGTTAAAATTATCTTGTATTTCTTTGTCAGTTTTCAAATCATATTTAGGGTTTCCTGTTGTATACTTGACTTTCTTTAACTTTACCCTCAACGTGCCTGTAATTAATCTATGATCACTGTAACAGTCTGCATGTGGGAACTGTTTTTACGACTGTTAACGCATTTCAAAACCGTTTGCTAAACAGGATGTAATCTATCTGGTTTTTAATCCTGCTGTCTGACTCCTCCATGTCCATAATCCTCTAGGATGCTGTTTAAACCAGGTGTTTCCTACAACCATTTCATGTTCTTTTGCCTATTCTAAAAGTCTGCACCCTCTTTCGTTTCGCTCTCCCGTGGTTGCCTACACTGCTTCTATCGCCTTGATTTCTACTTTTGCGTTGAAATGACCCATTATACTATTTATTTTTGATTTTTTACAGTTCTTTAAAACAGATTCTATGTCATTATAAAATTCCTCTACACTTTCTTCACTGTATTCACTTGTTGGAGCATATACTTGAATGACATTTATGTTAAAAGGTCTTCCGTTTAATTATACTAACAGAACTCTGTCTGACACCGCCCAAAATCCTTTAACACAATTTGATGTTTGCCGATCTAATATAATGGCTAGACCTCTTTGCCGTCCTTCTCCCCCAAAATAAATAATCTGACAATCCTCTCCTGTCCCTTTCCATCTCGTTTCCCACATTCCTAATATATTAATCTTCTATGTTTTCATGTTTTGTTTGATGATTTCTAATTTTCCATCTGCACTCATTGTTCTAACATTCCAAGTTCCTACTTTCAATGATAGTTGACGGTCTGGAGTCACTTCGTGCACATGACTATCCCTACCGGGCGAGGCTGCTAATATGCCGTTTCTCTGATATTCAATTAGACCGCACAACATAATTTTCTTGGCATCTGTAAAGAAGGTAGTTTGCAACTGTTTTCCTTCTCAGCAATGACCATACTGGGCAATGACAGTAACCATTGTCTCCTCGAAAAAGAGATATTCTGCCTATCGCCGTGAAGCTGAAGACCATAACCTACAATTATATGTCGGCTGCTCTTCAGCTTCATCTACCACCTGCACACACGGCTTCACGTAACTCTGATCGGGAGGCTAAACGGGTACTCCACCTTGCCCAAGGGTGTCCCGTAGGCTAACGGAGGGAAGGAGGCGCCTTACTTCTCCTTTGATAGGGGATACCCCTACCCCGCCACCCACAGTAATACGCCATATCTTATTTAGAACTTTATATAATACACCATGTCTTATTGAAAACTTTAAGTCATTACTGTGATACATCTTTACTTCCAATTTTCTGCCATAATATTTTGTTTGGTCCAAATATAATTTTTGTTTGGCGCTTAATCTGTTAAATGAGGTACAAGTAAGATAATTATAAGTGCTTTGACCATAGTTCCTTGTTTTCAGATGTGCTAGACGGAAAGGTGGAAGGGAAGTGTGTAAGAAGAGGGCAATGTTACAAATGGGTAGACAACATTAACAGATGGAATGGAAAAAGCTTTTATGAGTGCACTATGAAAATGCAGGATAGATGGTGTTGGAGACTTATTACAGTTGACCTTCAATGCGGAGATGGAAACCTATACGGATGATAATTTTCTTTTACTAATCAATATGAAAATGAGTCCAAACAACCATAGCACCAGGGATGATGTAGTGAACATAAGCACAAAACCTTACCAGTAGTCTAACATATTTTTTTCTCACTAAGTCATTTAAATGTAGATTGACTGGTTCACATGTGTGGATGCAGGTCTCAATATTCTCCAGCCATAGCTGGTAATCATGCATTCTGTGATGAAACTCCTGACATTGAATCAAGGAGACCTAAAAATATTAAAAAAAAGTTTAATTTCATATTAAAAATAATAATCTACATGTCTTTCAAACCTTTTCATATAAGTAGAGTAATCAGAAATGTAGTTTTAGCAATGTTTCATAGTTTCAAATATATTATCATCACGATGTGCCATGCCGATAAGCCAGGCTGGTCATGTTTCGCCATTTCACATGATCATCGGAGTCGTGGATCGGCTCTGTGTTCTCGTCTCTACCATATCATATGAGTAGTAAGGAACATTGTATTTACTTCGAAAATAAGGAGCCGGCTAATTCGTAATGACGTCATTTTTTACTATACGAAGGGTATGGATCCTATGCTCTGACGTCACAAAACCGGCTCCTTTTCCGACCACATTTTTCAAATTTTGGCGGTTATTTTCTTGGGTCTGGTTGTCATGGTGACTACTTCCGGTTGATTTCCGGTCCATGGGTACTCCTTACCCTAGTGCCCCACACCGTACCCGCCCCGGTGTCCGACCCACACGCGCCGCTCCGGTAGAGCCGGTCCGCCCACACCGCGCCGACGACAGATCCGGTTCGCCCGACACCACGCCAGATTCCACCCCACACCGCGCCGACGTCCGCCTCACATCGCCCCACGTCACAGCGCTCGTGGATATGGAACCCTTCTATGAGGAGATCGAAATCCAATATGACAGAGTGGAAAAATGATTTATTCCATCACTCGAGTTACCCTGAGTATCCATATTTGGATGATGAATAAACTTTTGCACGCTGCTAGTTAATTCGGCAGGTTTCCATAGTACCCATGTATCAACATTAAGCGCTTGGTGAAAATCTGGTGTAAAAATATACTAGACAGGCATAGAATATTATTAACAAATTAACCCTAAAAACATAATAAACGGCTAAATGTCTTGTATGTATAGCGGAGAATTTTAATGTCAATAAAAAACTACTATTCTCAATTAATTTAAGACATACCCTGCTAAGATAATCATAAAAATATGATATATAAACGACACAAATAACTTCCCCTTAATAAACAGAATAAACAAGTAACCAAAGGGAGACTATTCGTTTCTCTTGAAAATGGTTGTGTCCCCTTGTGCTTGACCTTGCAGCTATCTAATTACATTCCTTGCCTCTCCTGCCCAGCGACCGTCGTACGGGATTATCTGATAGCGGTCAACCAGAACGCCTAGGGAATTTTCAATTAACGTCAACGGACTTCAATGCTTATCTCCAGGTAGAGATCAGACGACGTGGTACAGCCGGGGCTGTGAAGGGAATATTTGCGCAGAAAAAATAAGCTATTCTCAATTATAGCTATATGAAGCCGTTACACAAATGGTTTGAAATATTAAATATAAATAGATATGTATGTATGTATTTATGTATTTATTTATTTAGATCTGTATTTATTTCTATAGCTACATGTAGGTTGTCCCAGTGAGTAAGGCATATATACGTAGGTGCCTGGATGACTTAGTCACGCGGGATATGTGCACACGTCTGTGTGTGCGTGCGCGTGCGTGCGCGTGTGTGTATGTGTGTGCGTGCGCGTGTGTGTGCTATCAATTACAGGACATCACAGTCAGTCCAAGCATTCTGTGGAGTGTCGTGCTTACTGGGCAAGATTGTTATTGTCTTTTTGGACGAACGACAGCTATGTCATGTGAATGAGTGTGTATATGTGTGTGTGCGCGAGCGCGTGTGCTATCAATTACAGGACATCGCAGTCAGACTTGTGCCATCATGATGTGCCGTGTCATATCACGACCAAATGTATCCCTCATACTATAGCCATGTATCTATCTATTACATATTCCAGTAAAGCTGTAATGCATAGCATTACAGGACGTCGCAGCCAACCCCAACATTGTTTGGTTGTTCGTGTGCCATCATGATTTGCCGTGTTATTGCACGACCAAATGTATGCCTCATACTATAGTTATATATCTATCTTTTACATATCGCAGTCAAGGTGTAATGAATTTGATGTACAGGACGTCGCAGTCAGCCCCAACATTGTTTGGTTGTTCGTGTGCCATCATGAATTGTCATGTTAACTCACGACCAAAGATATGCCTTGTACTATAACTATGTGTATATCTATTACATACTGCAGTCAAGCTGTAATGCATTGCATTTAAAGGACGTCGCAGTCAGCCGCAACATTCATGCTTCCTGGGCAAGGTTGTCAGTGTCTTTCTGAACGACCGGCAACCATGATCTTCTGTAGTGTCTGTCATAAGGATTACCATCAGCATCATCACCCAGCACCACCAACAAAAATCATCATCATCATCATCATCATAATCATCATCATCATCATCATCATCAGCTCATCATCAGCAGCATCATTAGCTGAGGATGACCGACTGGGTGACTCATCACAAGCTATGTCGGCGGGGTGAACGTACGTGAACGTGTTCAGACATGTCTTTAGGGAATACTGGAGGATGACTCAGAGTGTACAGACAATATAACGATACAGCCGAGACACTTGGGTAATGGTCATAGCCTATCAAATATGGCGATGCTTCCGGGTGTCTGTGTAATGGCGACAACCAGACCACGTGGGCAATAGTTACAGCCTGTCAAAGATGGCACCGCATCCGGTCACATGTGGAAATGGCAAAACCAGACCACATGCTCGCTGACTAAAACCGTTCAAAGATGGCGCTGCATCCGATCACCCATGGGTAATGGTCACATCCGATAAAATATGGCGCTGCTTCCGGTCGCCTGTGTAATGACTACAACCAGACCACATACTCACTGGTTACAAGTGGTCAACGATGGCCTCGCACCCGATCACATGTGATAATGGAGAAACCAGACCAAGTGGCTAAAACCGATCAAAGATGGCGCTGTATCCGGTCACGTGTCTTATGGGATACAACCGAAACACGTGCCTAATGACTCAACCGGTCAAAGATGGAGTCGCACCCGGTCACATGACCAGACACTGCATAATATTCGGCTGAGTCATTCTACGTCAGCAAATAGCGTGTATAAGACGGCCAGCATTTGTCGAATAGAAGTACCGGTCTCTGTGAGCAGCAACGAGAGCACAATGTGTCAAGTCTCTAATGGTAAGTTGGCTTTTTTGATACATCTTTCACATTTTCGTTGTGTTTCTCCAAGTAGGCATACAGTTAACCTAACAATACTAGTATAATAAAGAGATATATGGTGCTAATCGCATATAACGAGTATGTGCTCTACTGGCTGCGACACCAATCAACACATGTACATGGCTGATTCATTAAGCCTGAATGTTTGTATACATGTGGCTATTCTGAGATGCAGAATAATGACTTGTCCTGATCTGGCCATAATACGGTAGTCACTTTGAGCAAGTACTGTGGCTTTCTGGCTGACTTCGTCGTGCATTTCTTTTGGTGGTATGTAACGGGTGGATCAGACTTATCTTATTGCACTCCTTCCGTAGCCAATCGAGCTGCGCTGGCGCGTCTGGAAACTCCACAGTGGGATGACAACCCTTGTATGGTGACCTTATGCCTACTGCTAAGTTCAGAAAGTAGTGTCCTTAGTACCGACAATGTCCCACAACGAGCGCCTCGAGCACTGATTTTTGCATTTGCCAATAGCAACTAATGATACAACCGAGACACGAGTGTAATGACCCAGTAGGTCAAAAACAGCGGTAATGGAATAAACCAACGTGGAAACTAACCCACAAAATAGCCCAGAGGGGGAAAGAAATTCGTTCTGGTGCATGTGTGGTCGGCGAGTGCCGCGAATAGAGATTGTCTTCTTCTGTCAACTGGTCGTTATATACACAGTCATTGGCGTATCACTATTTAATCTGTCTCGAGACAACGTCGACGCGGTCGAGGGCTAGTTGTGGATCGCTCTTCTGAGCAGCTGTCTGGGTTACATGCTACCAAACCCTAAAATATGAGCTTCTAAGTGACATTATCGAGTAATGCTTCGCCGAACATGTTTCCCAAGAACACACCAGGTCACTATTTCGTCAAGTTACCGCAGACTATTGAGGTGAGTCAACGTTTCGAAGTGGGTCTGGCCGAAATTCAATTCCCCAACTACTACTGCAATGTGCTAGAGAATGAAGTATGGCTAAGATACATCCCACCAAACGGTAGAGTGATAAGAAAGGCGTGCCCCCAGGCCTGTGCAGTTCACCAGATGCATTTATAGCTGCACTGAATCAACTAATGAAAGATCGGAAGGTGGACGATCAGCTCTGTGTTCTATTCCAATTCGACAATGCATCAAAGAAAGTCATCGTGAAAATACTCGAAATCGGGGCAACTATTACATTTAGTGAGAAGTTGCAGGAGACACTAGATACAATTGAAGGTGAGGGGGCCATAGACCTGAATAACGACCCGCAAAATGTCTACGCATACTGCGTTCTCATTGCGGCGAGACCAGTCGGAGATGTCATGGTCCCACTACTAAGGACGGTTCCTATCATGAATCAGCGCTCGACCTCAGTGTTTCGTGCCTACGACAAACCTCACTACATACCGCTGAGTCGTTACTCCTTCGACACGGTGCAAATACTTCTAACCACTGATACGGGCACAAAGGTCACATTCACTACCGGGACTTCAGTGCTGACGTTACATTTTCGAGTTCGGAAGAGATAAGACATAATATAATGGTGAAATACGTGGCGTTACATCGAAACCCCAGACTAGCCGAAGACATGATGTGCCCGACACTCATATGATTGATGCCTCGGTTATCTACAAGACTCAGATATCAGCATACCAAGCAGGAGACAAGTTTTATGACTACATGATAAGTGACATATACATACCAGGCTACCAACCGAGAAAAAAAAATCAACCTAATCAGGCAATGGTGTGAAGAAATCCAGAAACAACATACAATGTGTAAAGCTCTGTATGTGAAAACAAAATGTTGTGATGATGCTATGTATAACAACCTCCTATCACATCAGCCATTTCGTATAATGACATTGTGCATTTTTATTCTTGAAAAATGTACTGAAATATTGTAAAATGTACTGAAATACTGTAAAATAAACAGGCATATATTATAATTACGTCTTGGTTGTTGAATTCTTTAGTGTTTACGGTGTATATAGTCGTCATGTGATGAGAGAATGAATGGCAAAAATCTTGGTCAAGTAATAAAATTTGTTAGCCAAAAGGGAAAAATTGTGGCTACATTTCAACCAGACATATAAAAAAAAAGCTCACTCAAACTTATGAAAAGTAGGAAAATTTGTTAATCAAAGTGAAAAATTTTGGTCACATTTCAACCAAACTTATAAAAAGCTCAGTCAAACTTATGAAAAGCAGGAACATTTGTTAACCAAATGTGAAAAGGTTAGCCGAATTTCAAACCAAACTTATAAACATCTCAGTCAAACATATGAAAAGTAGGAAAATTTGTTAACCAATCGTGAAAAGATTCGCCAACATTCACCCAAACTTATGAAAAGTGGGAAATTTTTTTGTCCAAATGTGAAAAGCTTGACCAAATTTCACCCAAACTTATGAAAAGTAGGAAAATTTGTTAATCAAAGGGCAAAAATCTTGGTCAAGTAATAAAATTTGTAACCAAAAGGGAAAAATTTTGGCTACATTTTCATCCAGACTTACAAAAAGCTCACCCAATCCTATGAAAAGTAGGAAAATTTGTTAACCAAACGTGAAAAGGTTAGCCGAATTTCAAACCAAACGTATAAAAGCTCAGTCAAACATATGAAAAGTAGGAAACTTTGTTAACCAAATGTGAAAATATTTGGACAAGTGAAGAAATATTTCATGCAAAACTTATGAATAATAGGAAATTTCGTTAACAAAATAAGAAAAATTTTAGCCAAATTTCAGCCAAACTTATAAAAAGTAGGAAAATTCCTTGACCAAAGGGGGAAAAAATATCTCACGTTGTCATTTTACATCCCAACCTAATAGAGGTATTCGCCTGTCCCCTATGCAAACAACAGTTGTATTTCAGAAAATTAAATGTATCTTATGTAATAAGTCACTATAATTGAAGGGGGAAAACAAAAAAGAAAATTTCAACAATAAAATTGTACAAAAAAATTAACAATTAAAATTCTCTTCATGTTTCCAAATTGAATGTTTCATGTAGAAATTTAATTGTTAATTTTCTTGTACAATTTTATTGTTGAAATTTTCTTTTTTTCCCCTTCAATTATAGTGACTTATTACATCAGATACATTTTATTTTCTGAAATACAGCTGTTGTTTGCATAGGGGAAGGCGAATATCTCTATTAGGTTGAGATGTAAAATGACAACGTGAGATATTTTTTCCCCTGTGGTTAAGGAATTTTCCTACTTTTTATAAGTTTCGCTGAAATTTGGCTAAAATTTTTCTTATTTTGTTAACGAAATTTCCTACTTTTCATAAGTTTTGCATGAAATATTTCTTCACTTGTCCAAAAAAATTTCACATTTGGTTAACAAAGTTTCCTACCTTTTATAAGTTTTGATGAACTTTTCACATTTGGTTAACAAAGTTTCCTACTTCTTTATGAGCTTTGTTTGAGATTTGGCCAAACTTGTCCAAAAATTTTCACATTTGGTTAACACATTTTCTTACTTGGTCAATATTTTTACCATTTGGTTAACAAATTTCCTACTTTTCATAAGTTTGGGTTAAATTTGGTCACACTTTTCACATCTGGACAACACAATTTCCCACTTTTCATAAGTCTGGGTGAAAGTTGGCCTAACTTTTCACGTTTGGTTAACACATTTTTCTACTTTTCATACGTTTGACTGAGATTATTATAAGTTTGGTTTTAAATTTGGCTAACCTTTTCACATTTGGTTAACACATTTTCTTACTTGGCCAAAATTTTGCCATTTGGTTAACAAAGTTTCCTACTTTTCATAAGTTCGGGTGAAATGTGGTCAAACTTTTCACATCTGGACAACAACATTTCCCACTTTTCATAAGTTTGGGTGACAGTTGGCCAAACTTTTCACGTTTGGTTAACAAATTTTCCTACTTTTCATATGTTTGACTGAGATTTTTATAAGTTTGGTTTGAAATTTGGCTAACCTTTTCACATTTGGTTAACACATTTTCTTACTTGGCCAAGATTTTTGCCATATTGTTAACAAAGTTCCCTTCTTTTCATAAGTTTGGGTGAAATGTGGTCAAACGTTTCACATCTGGACAACAAAATTTCCCACTTTTCATAAGTTTGGGTGACAGTTGGCCAAATTTTTCACGTTTGGTTAACAAATTTTCCTACTTTTCATATGTTTGACTGAGATTTTTATAAGTTTGGTTTGAAATTTGGCTAACCTTTTCACTTTTGGTTAACACATTTTCCTACTTTTCATAAGATTGGGTGAGCTTTTTATAAGTCTGGATGAAAATGTAGCCAACATTTTTGCCTTTTGGCTAACATATTTTATTATTTGACCAAGATTTCTGCCCTTTGGTTAACAAAGTTTCCTACTTTTCATAAGTTTGGGTGAAATTTGGTCAAACTTTTCACATCTGGACAACAAAATTTCCCACTTTTCATAAATTTGGGTGAATGTTGGCCAAACTATTCACGATTGGTTAACAAATTGTTCTACTTTTCATATGTTTGACTGAGATGTTTATAAGTTTGGTTTGAAATTCGACTAACCTTTTCACATTTGGTTAACAAATGTTCCTACTTTTCATAAGTTTGACTGAGCTTTTTATAAGTTTGGTTGAAATGTGACCAACATTTTTCACTTTGATTAACAAATTTTCCTACTTTTCATAAGTTTGGGTGAGCTTTTTTAAAAATAAGTCTGGTTGAAATGTAGCCACAATTTTTCACCTTTTGGCTAACAAATTTTATTACTTGACCAAGATTTTTGCCCTTCATTCTCTCATCACATGACAACTATATACACCGTAAACACTAAAGAATTCAACAACCAAGACGTAATTATAATATATGCCTGTTTATTTACAGTATTTCAGTACATTTTACAATATTTCAGTACATTTTTCAAGAATAAAAATGCATGTCATTATACGAAATGGCTGATGTGATATGAGGTATTATACATAGTATCATCACAACATTTTGTTTTCACATACAGAGCTTTACACATTGTATGTTGTTTCTGGATTTCTTCACACCATTGCCTGATTAGGTTGATTTTTTTTTTTTTTTTGGTTGGTAGCCTGGTATGTATATGTCACTTAGCATGTAGTCATAAAACTGGTCTCCTGCTTGGTGGGCTGATATATGAGTATTGTAGATAACCGAGGCATCAATCATCTGAGTGTCGGGCACATCATGTCTTCGGCTAGTCTGGGGTTTCGATGTAACGCCACGTATTTCACCATTATTCTAGGTCTGATCTCTTTCGAACTCGAAAATGTAACGTCAGCACTGAAGTCCCGGTAGTGAATGTGACCTTTGTGCCCGTATCAGTGGTTAGAAGTATTTCCACCTTGTCGAAGGAGTAACGACTTAGCGGTATGTAGTGAGGCTTGTCGTAGGTGCAAAACACTGAGGTCGAGCGCTGATTCATGATAGGAACCGTCCTTATTAGTGGGATCATGACATCTCCGACTCGTATAGCCGCAATGAGATCGCAGTATACGTAGACATTTTGCGGGTCGTTATTCAGGTCTATCGCCCCTTCACCTTCAATTGTATCTAGTATCGCCTGCAACTTTTCATTAAATGTAATAGTGGCCCTAGGTTCGAGTATTTTCACGATGACTTTCTTTGATGCATTATCGAAATGGAATAGAACACAGAGCTGATCGTCCACCTTCCGATCTTTCATTAGTCGATTCAGTGCAGCTATAAACGCATCTGGTGAACTGTACAGGCCCGGGGGACACGCCTTTTTTATCACTCTACCGTTTGGTGGGATGTATCTTAGTCATACTTAATTCTCTAGCACATTGCAGTAGTAGTTGGGGAATTGAATTTCGGCCAGACCCACTTCGAAATGTTGACTCACCTCAATAGTCTGCGGTAACTTGACAAAATAGTGACCTGGTGTGATCTTGGGAAACATGTTCGGCGAAGAATTACTCGGTAATGTCACGTAGAAGCTCATATTTCAGGGTTTGGTAGCATGTAACCCAGACAACTGCTCAGAAGAGCGATCCACAACTTGCCCTCGACCGCGACGACGTTGTCTCGAGACAGATTAAATAGTGATACGCCAATGACTGTGTATATAACGACCAGTTGACAGAAGAAGACAATCTCTAGTCGCGGCACTCACCGACCATACATGCACCAGAACGAATTTCTTCCCCCTCTGGGCTATTTTGTGGGTTAGTTTCCACGTTGGTTTATTCCATTACCGCTGTTTTTGACCTACTGGGTCATTACACTCGTGTCTCGGTTGTATCATTAGTCGCTATTGGCAAATGCAAAGATCAGTGCTCGAGGCCCTCGTTGTGGGACATTGTCGGTACTAAGGACACTACTTTCTGAACTTAGCAGTAGGCATAAGGTCACCATACAAGGGTTGTCATCCCACTGTGGAGTACCCAGACACGCCAGCGCTGCTCGATTGGCTACGGAAGGAGTGCAATAAGATAAGTCTGATCCACCCGTTACATACCACCAAAAGACATGAATGACGAAGTCAGCCAGAAAACCACAGTACTTGCTCAAGGTGACTACCATGTTATGGGCAGATCAAGACAAGTCATTATTCTGCATCTTAGAATAGGCCACATGTATAAAAACATTCAGGCTTAATGAATCAGCCATGTGCATGTGTTGATTGGTGTCGCAGCCAGCAGAGTACATACTCCAGTTATATGCGATTAGCACCATATATCTCTTTATTATACTAGTATTGTTAGGTTAACTGTATGCCTACTTGGAGAAACACAACGAAAATGTGAAAGATGTATCAAAAAAGCCAACTTACCATTAGAGACTTGACACATGGTGCTCTGGTTGCTGCTCACAGAGACCGGTACTTCTATTCGACGAATGCTGGCCGTCTTATACACGCTATTTGCTGACGTAGAATGACTCAGCCGAATATTATGCAGTGTCTGGTCATGTGACCGGGTGCGACTCCATCTTTGACCGGTTGAGTCATTAGGTACGTGTTTCGGTTGTATCCAATAAGACACGTGACTGGATACAGCGCCATCTTTGATCGGTTTTAGCCACGTGGTCTGGTTTCTCCATTACCACATGTGATCGGATGCGAGGCCATCGTTGACCACTTGTAACCAGTGAGTATGTGGTCTGGTTGTAGTCATTACACAGGCGTCCGGAAGCAGCGCCATATTTCATCGGATGTGACCATTACCCATGGGTGATCGGATGCAGCGCCATCTTTGAACGGTTTTAGTCAGCGAGCATGTGGTCTGGTTTTGCCATTGCCACATGTGACCGGATGCGGTGCTATCTTTGACAGGCTCTAACTATTGCCCACGTGGTCTGGTTGTCGCCATTACACAGGCACCCGGAAGCATCGCCATATTTGATAGGATGTGACCATTACCCAAGTGTCTCGGCTGTATCGTTATGCTGTCAGTACACTCTGAGCCATCCTCCAGTTTTCCCCAAAGACATGTCTGAACACGTTCACGTACGTTCACCCCGTCGACATAGCCCGTGATGAGTTACCCAGTCGGTCACCCTCAGCTGATGATGCTGCTGCTGATGAACTGATGATGATGATGATGATGATGATGATGATGATTTTTGTTGGTGGTGCTGGGTGATGATGCTGATGGTAATCCTTATGACAGACACTACAAAATATCATGGTTGCCGGTCGTTCAGAAAGACACCGACAACCTTGCCAAGGAAGCATGAATGCAGGGGCTGACTGCGGCTTCCTTTAAATGCAATGCATTACAGCTTGACTGCAGTATGTAATAGATTGACACATAGCTATAGTACAAGGCATACATTGTGACGTGAGATGACATGACAAATCAAGATGGCACACGAACAACCAAACAATGTTGGGGTTGGCTGCGACGTCCTGTAATGCAATGCATTACAGCTTTACTGGAATACGTAATAGATAGACACATATCTATAGTTTGAGGGATACATTTGGTTGTGACGTGACACGGCACATCATGATGGCACAAGTCTGACTGCGATGTCCTGTAATTGATAGCATACACGCGCGCGGACGCACACATATACACACACGCACATGACATGGCTGTCGTTCGTTCAAAAAGACAACAACCATCTTGCCCAGTAAGTACGACACTCCACAGAATGCTTGGACTGACTGCAATTTCCTGTAATTGGTAGCACACACGTGCGTGCGCACGCACACATATACACACACACGCGCGTGCACGCACACACACACACACACACGTGCACATATAGCGCGTGTTTAAGTCCTCCAGGCACCTACGTATATATGCCTTACTCACTGGGACAACCTACATGCAGCTATAGAAATAAATACAGATATAAATAAATAAATACATAAATACATACATACATATCTATTTATATTTAATATTTCAAACCATTTGTGTAACGGCTTCATATAGCTATATTTGAGAATAGCTTATTTTCTCTGCGCAAATATCCCCTTCACAGTCCCGGCTGTACCACGTCGTCTGATCTCTACCTGGAGATTCTTCTTCTTCTTCTTCTTCTTCTTCTTCTTCTTCTTTCGTTCGCTTGAAACATGTCTACAACTGCAATGTCGTCTCTTGTATGAATCTAACAGTCTTTTTTAGTTCATTCAGCGGTCCATAAAGTTTATCTTCCACTGTTGTCTCTCTAGGCCAGAAGGTTCGCCTGGATATGTTGTAGTTTGGGCAATCCTGAAGTATGTGCTCTGCTGTCTGCGACGCCAAACCACATGTGCACATGGCTGAGTCACCAATCTTGAATTTTGTATACAAGTGGTTGCGTAATCTATTGTGTCCTGTTCTGAGGCGCAGAAGAATGACCTGTTCTGATCTGTCCATAACGTGGTAGTCGTCTTGAGTAAGGTTTGGTGGCTTTCTGATTGATTTGATCATTCTTTTCTTTTGGTGGTATGTAATGGGCACATCAGGTTGTTCTTCTTTTGCTCCTTCCTTAGCCAATCGATCAGCTCTGTCGTTTCCGGGGACTCCACAGTGGGATGGTATCCAGTGTATGGTGATCTTACGCTGACTGCTAAGTTCAAAAAGTAGTGTCCTCAGAACTGGCAATTTCCCAGACAGGAGCGCCTCTATTACGGATTTTGCATCTGTCAATATCACTGCAGGTTGTGTACCATGGCTGGTATTTTGTAATTTCTCTGTGGCTATCTTGATTGCCTCAATTTCAGCATCATAGTTATGGCAGTACTTTCCTGTTGGAATTCTGGCCGTGTCTCTAGTATTATTTGGGTATTCTATGTACACTCCCGCTCCTCCATTTCGAACAGCATTTTGTGCTGACACATCTGTGTAGACTCGGATCCAGAGGTCCTGTGGGTATTCATCATCAAGGAAGCTGAGAGTGGCTGTTCTGCGCTGTACACTGTTCTGTTCTTCCTTGTCCAATATTCCTCTCACTTTTGACTGGATTTGTAGCGATATTCTATGCTCATCTTTCCACGGGGTTCGCTCTGGAATAGTTGTCAGGGGGATACCAACTGTGGGAAGATCGATGGATTCACTGCAGAGTTGTTTGGCCTGGTGGATGAAACTACTTCTTTTCAACCGCCCCATAGCTAAGTTTTCAAATCGGTTCTTCATAGGGTGGCTGAGAAACTTTTCTGCTTGTATTAGTGTTTTTGTATCTCTGCGTTCTCTTAAAGCTTGTGTCCTCCCCATTTTCTCCATTGCTACTATAGGGGTTGATCTCATCCCACCTGTGATGACTCTAAGAGCTTGATTTTGCACCTTGTCCAGCTCCTGCAATGTAGTTTTTGATGCTGAACACCACGCAGTTGACCCGTATTCCAAGTGTGGTCGTATGCTCTGTTGGTAAACTTTGCTAAGTATTTTCCCACTGGCTCCCCACGTGGTTCCAGTTAGCTTTCTCAGGATGGCAATTTTCCTTCTGGCTTTTGCTACTGCTTTTTTGATGTGTTTTCTCCATGTCAGCCTGTCGTCAAATGTTACACCAAGGTATGTTGGTTCCTTATCTTCTCTTAGGGGTGTTCCATTTATCTGAATGCTCCCTGCCTTTTGTTTCGGAGAAAGAGTAAATAGAGTGGTGCTGAGCTTGTAAGTGTTTATGCTGATACACCATCTATCCGCCCATGCAACAAATGTATCTACAGCTCTCTGTAGCAATATGGTGGCCACTGATGCATGTTCATTTGCGCTCCACAAAACCAGGTCATCAGCGTACATTGCCGCTTTAATTCCGTCGGGTAGATTAGCAACAAGATCATTGATGAAGATTAGAAAAAGTGTTGGGGACATGACTCCACCCTGGGGAACACCGTGACGTAATAGTACTTTCTTGCTCTTGAGACCGTCTATCTGCACTCGGGCTCTTCTGTTGTGCAAGTATGCTTTTACCCATTTGTACATTCTTCCATTGACTTTACAGTTTCTCAGTTTCTTCATCAGACCCTCTTTCCAGACTTTGTCAAAGGCTTTCTTCAGATCTATCCAAGCCGCAAGTACCAGCTTCTTCTCTTGGAATGCATCCTCAACTTCTTGAGAGAGGTAGGTTGTCTGATCTTCCGTAGAGTAGCACTGTCTAAAGGCAGCCTGTTGTGGCACAAGGATGTTTTCACTTTCAATGTACCACTGTAGTCTGTGATTGATGACGCGTTCCATTGTTTTGCAGAGACAACTGGTGAGGCTAATGGGTCTGTAGCTGGAGGCAATGGAGCTGTCTTTCCCAGATTTTAGGAGGGGTATCATGATTGCTTCTCTCCAGACTTGTGGAACACTGCCTAATGTCCATGTATTATTAAAGATCTGTAGCAACTTTGCTTTGGCCTCTGTTCCTAGGTTCCTGATCATTTCATTGGAGATACCATCAGCTCCTGGTGATTTTCTCATTTTCAGTTTTGATATGGCTAGCTCCAGTTCACTGAATGTGATAGGTGTCTCCATAACCTCATGTACAATTTCCTTCTGTCCTGTATTTTGCCATTTCTCTCGAATCTCCTGTTGTTTCTCTGGACTAATTTCAATATTGTTATCTTGTGCGAACGAGTCCGCAAAATGGTCAGCTGCTTGCTTTCCTGTTAAAATTTTTCCGTCTTTATGTAGCGCAATTTTTTAGTTTCTCCCTGTGCCCTCATCGTTAAGCTGTTTTATTAGCCTCCATAACTTCCTTGTGTCTCTTTCAAAGTTCAGTGACTCTGTTTTCTCCTGCCAGCTTTTCCGTCTAGCCTGCAGTTGGGCCCGTTGAAACACTTTTGCGTGCTGATATTTATTGTGGTGCTCTTGGCTGGGATTGGCCTCTGCTTGTTTTCTACATACATCCACATCATTATGCAACTGTTCCAGTTCACTATTCCAGTAGGGTTTATAATGTTTACGGGCTCCTCTTGGTATTGTTTATCGTGCTGCCTGTAGTATGCATTTCCCAAACTCTTCAACTACTTTATTTATGTCCTTCTCAGTGTTCAGGTTTTTAACCATTATGCTGGTGCGATGCTTGTACATTGCCCAGTCTGCTTTCTTGTAGTTCCACCTCGAGAGGGTGCTGCTTTCACTTACAAACTCATTTTCTACAGTTAGAAAGACTGGCCGATGGTCACTGCCACCAAGTTGTTTCCCAACAATTCGTGTAATGTTCCACTCCAGGTCTGGTGAATAAAACGCCAGGTCAGGTGTAGTTGTAGAGTGCCATGATCTCGAGTAGAAGGTATGTGGGTCAGACGGCTTGTTAATCAGGATGAATCTATTCTCATCCTGCCAATCTTCCAATCTCTCTCCTCTCTGGTCCATGTGATCATAGCCCCAGCTCTGCGAATGGCTGTTGAAGTCGCCACACACAATCATTTTTCTTTTTAATGGTAGTGTGTCCAGTGCCTGTGGGCGGTCATTTGGACAGTAGTAATTGATCAGGTGAAAGTCTGTATTGTCTGTTTTAAGTTTAAGTGCCTGATACTCAGCCCCTTCCATGTGAACTTCAATTTGGGAAGCAGGAATGTTGTTTTTGAAGAGAGTCAATATCCCACCCTTTCGCCTGTCATTTCGGTCAGATCGGTAACACTGGTAGCCTCTGATTTTGAATGCTATATTTTCGTTCAGGTGAGTTTCTTGCAAGCAACATACACTTACATTTTCATTGGCCAAGATGTTTTCTAGTTCTATTCGTTTTTTGGTGATACCCTCTGCATTCCAGTGCATTATTTTAAGTCTTTGTTTGGTACGGCCAGACGGTCTATTGTCAGGCCCTCTGGCTCCGCTGGACATCTGAGATGGACCTCCATTTTTTGTGGTTAGACCCTTACGAGGCATAAGGCCCGGCACAGCACCTGTCTGTGGGACCAGAGCAGGGCGAGCACCATAACATGTAGCAGTTGTCGACATAATTCACGGCGTTATTGCGTGGCAGCCTGATTTCTGTGGTGCGCCTCCTGGCTGGCTGCCTCCGTCTTCAGCACCTATCTTTTGCAAGAGTAGACTATGGTCTTACTCGATACACGAACACATAATCTTCCTTTTACTAGAATTTCAAAACTATAAACTTTACTTGGAAATTGATGGGCGCCACCATTTGTAACAATGACGTAAACAGGCTTCCCCGATGGCAAAGCAATATCCATACATACATCTGATCAAGAGAATAGGCCAGTAAAGCCGATTATACACATTCCAGATCCCAAACGGAAACACCCACATATTGATGTATCAGAAATGGAAAACTTGAACGTTAGCACATCATCTCTTCACCACGAAAACTGTATCAATGTTACTTGAAAAATATTCAATTCATGGGTGCCGCCATTTGCACCGTGACGTCACGTTTTGGAAGTATCATTGGTTTTACTGTATGTTCACGGTATGGAGATAAGCATTGAAGTCCGTTGACGTTAATTGAAAATTCCCTAGGCGTTCTGGCTGACCGCTATCAGATAATCTCGTATGATGGTCGCTGGGCAGGAGAGGCGGAAATGTAATTAGATAACTGCAAGGTCAAGCACAAGGGGACACAACCATTTCCAAGAGAAACGAATCGTTTCCCTTTGGTTACTTGTTTATTCTGTTTATTAAGGGGAAGATATTTGTGGGGTTTTTATATCATATTTATATGATTATCTTAGCAGGGTATGTCTTAAATTAATTGAGAATAGTAGTTTTTTTTTTTTTATTGACATTAAAATTCTCCGCTATACAAACAAGAAATTTAGCCGTTTATTATGTTTTTTAGGATTAATTTTTTAATAATATTGTATGCCTGTCTAGTATATTTTAAAACCAGATTTTCACCAAGCGCTTAATGTTGATACTTGGGTACTATGGAAACCTGCCGAATTAACTAGCAGCGTGCAAACGTTTATTCATCATCCAACTATGGATACTCGGGGTAACTCGAGTGATGGAATAAATCATTTTCCCACTCTGTCATATTGGATTTCGATCTCCTCATAGAAGGGTTCCATATCCACGAGCGCTGTGACGTGGGGCGATGTGAGGCGGACGTCGGCGTGGTGGATCAGGCACCGGCGCGAACCGGATCGGACGTCGGCGCGGTGTGGGGCGGACGGGCGGGACCGGACCGTCGCGTGTGGGGCGGATACCGGGGCGAGTACGGGGTGGGGCACTAGGGTAGGAAGTACCCATGTACCTGAAGTCAATCGGAAGTAGTCAGCAGGACAACCAGACCCAAGAAAATAACCGCCAAAATTTGAAAAATGTGGTCGGAAAAGGAGCCGGTTTGGTGACGTCAGAGCATAGGATCAATACCCTTCGTATAGTAAAAAATGACGTCACCACGAAGGAGCCGGCTCCTTATTTTCGAAGTAAATACAACGTCCCTTACTACTCATATGGAAAAATTATATAGACATTTTCTTCTCTGTCTTCCCCTTGCTATTTCCCCCTCAATCTTGCCAGTTGTCACCAAGTTCTCTAGTTTATTTTTAGCATACCGCACCCACAAAATGTTGACTGTCTACGTCTAATTTTTCTAATCAGTTTACAGTTTTCATTTGCTTCTTCTAAGACTTGCTCATTGGTTTTACTGTATGTTCACGGTATTCTTTGCATTTCCCCCATAATTTCTACTGCCATTAGATACTTTTTTAGATTGTCTTCTCATTGTTCACATTTCACGTGCATGCAAAAGTTGTTTCTTGGCTGGTGTTGAACGAGGGGAGGGAGTGCGTGTGGGAATGCTAGATAGACAGAAATATATATGTATATATATATATATATATATATATATATATATATATATATATATATATATATATATATATATAAATCTTCCTGTAACATCCAGGACCTACCTGTTCTCAATCTATGACCCTTGACCATATCCATGGCTCCATGCAAGGAGAGATCCCTGTCTGCAGCGATTCTCAGGTACAATTTTACTTGAAGGACAATGTGTCTGTGCATAATTGTTGGTAGTGCGAGGATATTGTAGCATAGCATAGGTTACTAGGATAGAGAATATTCCAAAGTAGCGATAAATAGACTTTCCGAAAAGAGAAATCATTGCCGAAGAAGGGACCAAATGATCGTGATTCTAGGCTGATTCAATAGGTCTCAGGTCTATCAAATCTTCTGACAGCGCCAGGCGGGAAAGGGATGATGAACAACCGTACCTAAATTAAGACAGTAGGCTCAGGGATTTCTGCTACTATGCCTGGATGATAAATGAGCCCTCGGATCTAATCTTGTCTGACAACAAGGAGATAGACAGATCAACAAATAAAGTTGCAATCCTTTCGCCTCGTCATAAAACTTATTATACTAATCTTATTCACTCTGATTTAAAAAAAAAAAAAAAAAAAAAACTGGTTTGTGTTAAGATTTACAATTACAACAATTAATTTATTGATAAAACACTGCGTGAGATCCACTGGATGCTCAAGGACATATACGAGGTTTAACACTTCTCCCTGATTCCTAAGGTTGGGGTTGATATCTATCTCTCCTGTCAGGCTATCCTGTATTATTCAGCTGGCTTATATATTAATTATAGTCAATTGTTCTTCGCCCTATTTGGTTTAGACTATTGGGTTGTATGTTTATAGTGGTGGCAAACGGGTGTCTAGCCACTTATCTGCACTCTTGTTCTCGTTGCTGGAAAACGTGTACTTCAAGATCTCTCCTCTGCTCCTCTTCCTATGGTGATAATACCATACTCGAATCTCCGGGCAGGATGATTGTATTCAGCTTGGTTTTTAGTTTATCTTTAAAAGCAATGTCTTTCTCTTGATTCTAAGTTTGTTGACTAATGTTTAAAAGTGTTGAATATTAATATGTGCGGCAAGGCACTTAACACAACTGCTATATTAGTTGAGATCGAGCTCAATGGTGGTTGTAAACCACGAAGTTACACAGTGGTGCTTATTATCGTAGATTTTTTTAATGGTGATTGGGGATTTAAGGTGAGTCAATGCATATGACTTTCTGAAATGTCGTTTAAGGTGTAGAAATTCTTCACCTTTTGTTACCATGTAGATGTTCGTTGAAGGACTGTTGACACTAGGATTCACTATATTTTCTTTTCAAACTATAAGGCTTAATAAGAGCCACATGAATTTCACTATGACACTATAAATGTTTATTATTAGCCTAATAATAATAATGACAACCTCCTTCCATCTTCTGGTTTTCTGAAATGACCGAAGGAAAGCTTGTACTTCCTGACCGGAAGTGGTCAACCCAGGTTTTCTATGATGCGAGTTTACAGCAAGCCAAACTGAGTGAAAATTCTCAGCCTAGCCTGTTGGTTTGGCAGGTACACAAACCTTTACGTTACCAGTGCTATACTACTATAATAGCTCATGCATTTACATATATGCACAAATTATCGAGTGAGGTTACTTTGTCCTATATGACCGATAGACATATGTACATAAATGCATAAAAATAGCTAAATTTTTAGGACATGTATATCCCTATTTAAGCAAAATGAGATTGGATTCCGATGACTTCTTCACAGATGCCCTTCGTTGAAAGAAAAGTTCGAGAATCGGACAATTCTCCAGTCAGAACGCTCATTTGGTTTTGTTAGCACACTCTCTAACATTATGGGTTATCTGGACTAGTCTCATCCTTTTCTTCAATAGAACAATGTCTACTAAAAATCTAAGACTTTTATGGGGGGATCTTCTTCTTTGGTGTCGCTTCCATGGAGATCTCCTCTGGGAACTTTGTCTTGGTTGATAAAGAAATATTACGTCTGTACATGATAAAGGTCCTTTGATTCCAACTTATTTCCCTCGACTCGGTTGGTCTTGATCATTAAATTTATGTGGATTCCAGTGCTGCGTCCTTACTTTCTCTTTAGACGTCTTTAAATTGGGATTGTGTTCCGCTGCATTATCTTTCATATAGGGGCATTTATTTGAAATCTGTTCGTGTCGCACCGCACGTAATTGCGTACGTTGAACATGATCATGTCATGTGATAAGTACTGACCAATGAATAAAATAGCACGTGTTTATCGTTCCATGATGCATAGATTCTGTTTCTGACCGTTGAGAAAATGGCCGGGTTGATCCAAAATCCGTCCAAAGAAGCTCAAAGAGCGGTGATGCAGCTTCTTTCATTTGAAGTATGTCGACCTGTGGACATTCATCGAAGAATGCAAGCAGCGTATGGTGACAAATGCGTGTCGAAGACAACAGTGACAGACTGGACATGAATGTTTCGAATGTTTCGGAAAGGACGTCAGTTCGCGAAAGATCTTCGATGGCCGGGTCAAACGCATATTGTTGCAACAGACAAAATCCATCACCAACATTGATGCAGCAGTACAGATGAACCGCTGTCGAAGCATACGTTCGCTAGCGAAAGAATTTGATGTGTCGATAGGGATAATTCAGAAGGTTGTTCGTAAGAAACTGCAATATCGGAAGGTGGCTTCACAGTGGATACCACGGATGTTGACCGACCACCAAAAAGAGGAACGCATGGGATGGTTTTGAACCACATGCTGCGTTACAGAGTGGAGAGAAAAGCATTTCTATTCCGCACAGTGGCAATCGATCAATCATGGTGTCACCACTTTGAGCCGAGCAGCAAAAGAGAGAACATGCAATGGAATCATGCTGGATCACCAAAAGCCAAAAAAATTCAAGTTACAGGTTTCCGCTGGTAAGGTTATTCTGAACCCGTTATTTTTTTTAACACGAAGGGCTATTGTTGGCCGACTTTAAAGAACCTGGTGTCAACATCAACTCTACCCACTACTTGCAAACACTAGACAAACTGCAATAAACCATTATGCTACCAATTATAAACGACCCGGCATGCTTTCTCGCGATATGATTTTGTCGCAAATATTGTGCAGGAAGCAGCAAGGAAGAAGTGGGAAATTCTGCAACATCCAGCATATAGTCCTGATTTGTCGCCATGTGATTTTCATTTGTTCGGACCTATAAAAATAGCTCTCAAGGGGCAACGATTTCAAACGGATGCAGACGTAATGAACGCGGTAAACTCTTGGTTCAGTGAGCAACCACAATCTTGTTTTGAGGACGGCATTCGCCGCCTATCTAAGCAATGGGATGCTTGCCTGAATTCCTACGGTGACTTCTTCTGACCAACCCATGGTGCAAAATTAATTCAAAATGAATGCTTTGTTTAATTCTACCACTCTTGTTAATGCTTCTTTCATGCTTTTGTAATAAAGCCATTGGAACGGGTTTCAAATGAACGTCCCTAACACAAACACACACACACAAACACACACACACACACACACACACACACACACACACACACACATATATATATATATATATATATATATATATATATATATATATATATATATATATATATATATATATATATACATTGGCACCTTGCCGTCTTGAGAGACGATAGTTTGTGCTTTAAAAAGGCATAATAACTTTTAACTATGGCGGTAGCGAGTGTGACTGATAAGGCCAATTTGCGCTGTAAATGTCAGTTCACAGTGGGTGCATGTGAACACGTGGTCATTTCCACCATCATGCACCATCTTACGTCTCAAACGCTTGGTGTGTGACTTTTCTGCAATAATTTTCTCCTTTGACTTTATTCCATTTCTGATATTTGCCCTCCATGCAACAATTTCAGCGGCGACTTGCTCCCAATGTGCATTATCAATACCTGTATCAATCATGTCCCGCTTACACACATCTTTGTATCGTAGTAGAGGCCGACCCTGAGATCTCTTACCCATCTGTAATTCACCAAAAAAGATATCCTTTGGTATTCTACCATCATCCATCCTCCTAAGATGTCCTATCCATCCAAGTCTACGAAGACTGAGCATGGAATAAACTGTCACACAACCTGATCTTTCCAATACTTCAGTATTTGTGATTTTGTCCTGCCACTTAATACCAAGAATTCTTCGCAGACACCGCATATGAAAGCTGTTTAAATTGTTCTCTTGGTATGAGTAAGTTGTCCAGGTTTCACTGCCATAGAGAAGAGTACTAAGGACACAGGCTTGATAGACAAGGACTTTTGTTTTGGCAGTAAGCTTCCTGTTCTCCCAGACTCTTTTTCTTAACCTGTTCATTGTTGTTGCTGCCTTACCAATCCGGATGTTGATTTCCTGATCTAGGGATAATTTGCTATTTACCACTGATCCTAGATATGTAAAATGGTCTACTATCTCTAGTTCGGCGTCGTCAATAAAGATTGATGGTACCCCATGTGCACCTTGTGACATAATCTGTGTCTTCTTTTTGCTAATTGTTAAACCAAATTCAGAACAAGCATTGGAGAATGCAGATAGTAGACATTGCAATTCTTCCTCAGAGTGGGTCGTAACTGCAGCATCATCTGCAAAAAGCAACTCTCTGATCAGTACCCTCCTAATTTTGGTCTTAGCCTTCAATCTCTGAGCATTGTAGAGGCCGCCATCTGAGCGTGAGTGAATGTATATACCACCATCCTGATCACGAAATGCATATTTCAGTAGAAGGGAAAAGTATATCCCAAAGAGGGTGGGAGCTAGTACACAACCTTGCTTAACTCCACTCTTGATTTCAAATTCTTCAGAAGTTGCACCATCAAACTTGATTATACCCTTCATGCCTGTGTGGAACGATTCCACAATGGACAGAAGAGTTGGTGGGCAGCCAATCTTCTTTAGTGCCTTGAACAGACCCTCACGACTGACCAAATCAAATGCCTTTGTGAGGTCTATGAAGGCAATAAACAGTGGTTGATTCTGTTTACGGCATTTTTCTTGCATTTGTCGCAATGAGAATATCATATCAGTGGTAGACCGGTTCTGTCGAAAGCCACACTGTGATTCGGGGTAGACTTGATCTCCTAGGACTTGAAGTCTGCGCAGAACAATTCTGGCAAATACTTTTCCAACAATACACAGAAGTGAGATACCCCTATAGTTGTTGCAGTCGCTCCGATCGCCCTTGTTCTTGTACAGTGTTATGATGCTTGAATCTTTGAAATCCTGTGGGACTTGTCCTTCACGCCAGCATAGCTCTATTAGCTGGTGGATCTGTATAGTGAGTGTGTCTTGCCCACTCCTGATAACCTATATTGGAATCCCATCCTTACCTGGAGCCTTGCCAGATGCAAGTTCATTTATAGCACACTTAACTTCTGTTATGGTGGGAAGTGTGTCCAGGTGGTCAAGAGTTGGTACAGCCTCTATAGCGTTGAGGGGATCATCCGCTAGTTTGGTCTCACTTGAGTAAAGCTCCAAATAGTGCTCTACCCATCTGTCCATCTGCTGTTTCTTATCAGTGATGACTTCTCCAGTCAAGGTTTTCAATGGTGCACTTCTTTTGATCACTGGACCACAGGCTTTCTTTATTCCTTCATACATGCTTCTTATGTCTCCCTTATCACTTGCGATTTGAATGGACTCACATAACTTGATCCAATAATCATTTGCACACTGCCTGGCAGCCTTTTGCACATCCTTCCTAGCTTGCCTTAGCTCACTCAGAGTGTTACGCGTTGGTCTTTCCTTGTTTCTTAAGAGAGCTTTCTTCTTCTTATCAATCAAGGGCTGCAGAGTCTCGCTGTTGACCGCAAACCAGTCCTGCCTCTTATGATCCACAGTGCCATAAACCCCTACGGCAGTCTTATAAAGAGTTTCCTTAATTTGACCCCACTTTTCATTTACTGTACAATTTTCTGGTGTATCAGTGAAAGCGTCTTCAAGTTACTGTTGAAACTGAAAGCACTTTTCAGGATCATGAGTGTTAATAATATTAATCCTGGGGCTAGATTTGTGTTTAGCGGTGTAGATTCTCTTTGGTCTCAGTCTAACCCTTGCAACAACCAAAGAATGATCCGTATCACAGTCAGCACTGTGGTAACTACGAGTCAATGATATATGGTTCAGATGTTGTCTCCGTGTGATGATGAAGTCCAGCTGGTGCCAATGGCCGGATCTTGGATGTTTCCATGTGACCTTATGCATCTCTTTTGTTTTAAAAAAAGAGTTTGTAATACATAGGTCATTACTGGTGCAATGCTCCAGCAGCCTTTGCCCATTTTCATTCATGCGACCGATGTTGTATTTTCCAAGGCACACTGGCCATGAACTCGAGTCCTTGCCCACACGAGCATTGAAATCACCGAGCATATAAAGGTAGTCAGATTTTGGAACTGCCTTGATCACGGAGTCTAACTCCTCATAGAACAAATCCTTCACATCATCAGAGGAATCGAGTGTCGGTGCATATGCAGTAATAATGTTGGCAAACCCACAAGAGGTTGCCAAAGGCAGGGATAATAGTCTTTCATTTCCTCCTGCTGGAATTTCAATCATTCCCAGTAGCGAATTCTTCACTGCAAAGCCCACACCGTGTTGCCTTTTTTCTGCCTGCCCTGCGAGTCTCCTGCAGGCCAGCAATATCAATGTTAAGACGATTGAGTTCGGCATCAATAACAGCCGTTTTTCTCACATCTTCAATATTGGTCAAGTCAGTGGAAAATCCTGGACACATGGTTCTCACGTTCCAGGTTGCAAGCCGTAGCTTGAGTTTTCTATTTTTATTTTTGTTTGTACCTGGTGCATTGGTTTTACAGCCTGCGATTCAGATTTTGTCCTAGCCCCAAGCACCCATTGAAGCAGGCAGGATGTGGCGGATCAGCACCCAATTGGCTGGGGGCTGCCCAGCTTGAGGCGGGCGGTAGCTGATCAGTGACACCTATAGGTGTCTCCCACCGTCAGAGGCAACGCGTGGCGCCCCATGTCTACGCCAACTGACAAAAACTTATAACCCGTAACAGTTGCCTCTCGCTTTGATTCCGAGACCAGTTAAGACCAGGGATGGAGTTATTGCCTCTCCATAGCACAAAGCCTGGGCTAAAATATAGAGATCATGTGTTGCCCATGCAGCATGATCCCTCTCTCGGCCTGCCTAGTTCACTCCAGAGGAAAGGTAACACCCCTACATCTGGAACAAGACAAGCTGCAGAAGCTGCCGGATCAGCAAAGCAATGCTCTAACTGTCCGCCTGTCGGAGCTTCGATCCTAGACCAGTCGCCAACCAAGGCTTAGGGCCTGGTCTGCCCTGCCATGACAATTTTGTCTTTAGCTGCAATTCCTCGCACCAGGGTAAGGCTTGTACCCTCCCAATTGCGCTCTTCCGCCCGAAGCCGTTGGCACAATGTGGGGTGTCGGGTTTGGTAAGCGCCGCCCAACGTTCGGCGCTAACAGAAACCAGGTAGTACCATCTACTGTTATACGGTAGCTCAGTCATATCTGACTAAGACCTGACTTCAATATATATATATATATATATATATATATATATATATATATATATATATATATATATATATATATATATATATATATATATATATATATAACATCATAACCGTGTATCACTCGAGTCGAAGAAGGTATATCAGATAAGTTCACAGTCAATACAGGAGTGAGACAGGGTGTGCTCTCTTCTTTGCTATTTAATATCAACATGGACTTCTGGTCGCCAACACGGCGGTTAGGCATTGAACCGTTAAGGCCTGTGGCGTGTTTACGCATGTATCTACGGTTTGCAATCGCACTTTCCTCATGTTAGACTGGTAGTACATGGTTCCGTCGTCCTGCTACTGAGTGAGTGCGTGGGCGACACTGTAAGCTGTGAAATTCGCGTGGAATGCTTTTACATCTGTCCTGTTCAGTGACATGCATGTTCGGAATAATGGCTACCGGCTGTTGCTGAATTGACTTATTTGTCGTTTCAGTTCACGAGTGATTTTTCAGGAGACTCCTGATAGTCGGCGCTGAAGCTTCGGAGTTCGTGCTTTGTGCGACACTTTTGGCGGGTCGCCCTGCTGAGAAAGACCGAGCCATGTGAGAAATCCGGGGTCAATGAGGTCTTCCTGGTGACTGCCGAGTCCATCGACGATGAACTAGTTTTCATGGATGACTTTTGTGTTGGCATTCTGGCGGCGGCATTATGCACAGTGTACATGTGCGGGCTGTTGGATTGCCGAGACTGACTGACTGACTGACTGACTGACTGACTGACTGACTGACTAACTAACTAACTAACTAACTAACTAACTAACTAACTAACTAACTAACTAACTAACTAGCTAACTAACTAACTAACTAACTAACTAGCTAACTAACTAACTAACTAACTAACGAACTAACTAACTAGCTAACTAACAAACTAACTAACTATCTATCTAACTAACTAACTAACTAACTAACCTAATATCTACATGGACAGATAATATCCAAAGAAGCAAGTCTTGACAGAACAGATTAAGAAAACTTAGAACTCTTTACTCCAGATGAAACATATGAACCACAAGAAATAAATGAACTTCAATTTGCAGATGCTCAGAGCCTGTTTTACTGCGATGAGGGCAGACTACAGAATCATATTAATAATCTAGGTTCAACCTGCAGCAGATACAATATGAGTATAAACACAGCCAAAACCGAAGTAATGCAAGTTAGCAGATCGCCAGGCCCACTAAGTATACAGATAAATACCAAACTCTGAAGAAAGTTAAAGAATTCAAATATCTTGGAAGTATGATCACAGACGATGGCAGATTGGACAGAGAAATCGAAATCAGATGTCAAAAAGCTAGTGCACTTACATAACAACTATCACCCTTACTGAAACATCCAAATATACCCATGTCCGCAAAACTATAGATAATAAACAGCATATTCACACCAACCCTATGCTATCAATCTCAAACTTGGACTTTATCCAAATCATACTCTCGCAAAATCAACACCTGCGAGATGAGATACCCGAGGAGAGCTGCCAACTTAACAATCCGAGACTGTGTAAGAAATGTTGTTATCAGACAGACAGTGGGATCAACACCTTGTGCCATATTTATTGAAAGACAGAAGATCAAGTGGTTTGGCCATGTCGTTAGAATGCAACACCAACAACTACCATCACTTGCCTTACATCAAAGATCATCTGCGACGAGACCAAGAGGATGTCCAAGAAAAAAATTGATTGACGACATCAAAGAGACATTAAACAATCACACGGAATGACACTATCCAGTGCCACCCACCCGGCGCTGGAGTGCAGATTATTCCTACCCACAACTCTTGACGGCAGAAGTGGAAGATTATGATGATTATATATATATATATATATATATATATATATATATATATATATATATATATATATATATATATATATATATATATATATATATATATATACATACATATATATATATATATATATATATATATATATATATATATATATATATATATATATATATATATATATATATACATTGGCACCTTGCCGTCTTGACAGACGATAGTTTGTGCTTTAAAAAGGCATAATAACTTTTACCCATGGCGGTAGCGAATGTGACTGATAATATATATATATATATATATATATATATATATATATATATATATATATATATATATATATATATATATATATATATATACTAGCTGACCCTGCCCGGCTTCGCCCAGACCCTGGTGGGGAGCATCTCATTTAATTCATATAAGTAGTCATATAAGTTCCCGTTCCCGTTACCGACTATCTGTCTGTCTGTCTGTCTGTCTGTCTGTCTGACCCGGCCCGACATCGCCCAGCTCCTGGTGTGAAGCATCTCATTTAATTTATATAAGTAGTCATATAAGTTCCTGTTCCCGACTGTCTATCTGTCTGTCTGTCTGTCTATCTGTCTGCCTGACTCTGTCCGGCTTCATTAAATTCATACAACAAAAAAAAATGTAACTTAAAAGAACGTTCTACCACACACCATCCATTATTTTTAATGAAAACTCTTTCTAATCACCTGCATGACTACAGTAACTTCTTAAGCAAAAAAAGATGAGTTACAATGTTATGCATTGTGCATCATTTTTATGAAAACTTTGAAAATGCCTTACAGATTGTATCATTATTTATTATAACTCATATGCCGGTACATAACTATGGACAAAGAGTTTATAAATCTTTGAAAACGATGCCACAATATGACTATAAGTTATACAGAAAAGTTATGCCCCTTGAAATAACTTTTACAGAGTTAGGTCCCCTGAGATATATGAAATTATGATGAAAAATGAAAAATGAAATAATACTGAGTAAGCAGGCGATTTCACACTAACAAAATATCACAGTTGACAGCCCTGGAATGAAAGGAAGGCGTGTAGAAAATTTCATCTCAATCGGATGGGCCGTTCGCGAACGAATAAAGGACATACATACATACAGAGATACATAAATACGCACATCCTAATTTATATATAAGATATATAAAGTAATCTTTTAAGGCAAATAAAGTTTACTTTCTTTCTCTTGTTTACTGTCTCACCTGAAGATTTTTCTCTGTGTGTTTGGCTCTCGAAAGGACTAGTTGCCAGTCACTGTTCATTTTGTCCAATTTATTATGTAACAGCATGGATTCTGCTGTTTTTTCTTCAAGGTACTTTTCACTTAACAAATTAATAAACAGCACTCTAACTTTCTTGAACTCCAGTTGAAACTTGAAATCCTTTAAGAAAGAATATATTTATAATCTTAGAGTTTCACTAAACTTCTACAATGTTAATAATAATACTTTATGACAGGAAAATAGTCATTTATAACCACGTTGTGCAAGGCCTTCTACTTGCATATATCGCACTGGAAAAGTTAAAATAACTTTCTAAGACATAAAATACATTTTAACCAATAATTACTAAGACTATAACTGGCTCCTTGGGAATTAAGCTTAATGACTGTCAATGCAATTTTAAAAAAAAAAGTATTTAATACAATGGGAAAACACCGAAATTGAAATGTAAATTATTTTTGGTTACCATAGCAGAGATTTTACAAATTCTGAATCTGAATAAAAACTGTTACACAATTTTGAACAAAATGACAACCTAGACCAGTGTTTCCCAACGTGGGGCCCACGCCCCACAGGGGGGCAATTTGACTGTTAAGGGGGGCAATTCGAAAATGGAAGAAATCGGCTGAATATAACAAAACGGGGAGACTTCAGACTGAAGTTAACTAAATTGGAACCTGACATAAGATCTCTTTGCAGCAAGCATCAAGCGCAAGGATCTCACTAAATTTAAATAATAAATAATTACTAATAATTCTTTAGTGAACATTTCAATTTTTGAATATTAAAAATGATGTATATATTGAGGGGGGGGGGGCATGGGGCAGGGGAGGGGGGCAATATGAATTTTAGAAAGGCTTAAGTGGGGCATGGTACAAAAAAGGTTGGGAAACACTGACCTAGACTAACATGACCACATCATTTTTAATGCAATATAAACACATGTTTACAGTTGCATGTAATAAAAGCAGTAGCTAGCTAGTTATATATGTTGTAAATAGGCATACAATCTTTCTTCTTTCTGCTCTCCTGATATGCCTGTCAGCATTAGGTTAGGAATAGCTGTTCAATACTGAGAGAGAGACATTGCATGGGCTGCGTACAAAGTGGTGTTTGTTGCTTTTGCAATTCTGTTATCTTGTTTAATTTGTTTCTTCCTTTGTCCATTTGCCTGACAAACAAACCAACAGTGCCAGAGAAGGCTAATTTCTCTTTAAATGGAGTAACCTGTTAATAAAATGCAGAACATCCAACTATACCCAATCTCCAAGTGGTTGGATAGAGGTATCCTCTATCAAAGGAGAAGTAAGGGGCCTCCTTCTCTCCTCTAGCCTATGGAACACCCTTGGGCAAGGTAGAGTATCTTTTTAGCCCCCGATCAGGGTCACGTGAAACTATGGGTTCAGATGGTTGATGAAGTTGAAGAGCAGCCAACAAATAGTTATAGACTACTGATCCAATTTTGAGGCGGTGGGCAGAGGCACTCGTTTTGGAGACAATGGTCTTTGACCAGTATAGTCACTGCTAAGAAGGAAAGCAATGGCAAACTGCCTTCTTTACAGATGCCAAGAAAGTCATGTTTTGTAGTTTGATAAAAAATCAGAGAAACGGCGTAAATGTTTGCTCCACGGGAGCAGCCTCGCTCTGTAGGAAAGACCCCAGATTGTCAGCAAGTGACTGAGTGCAAAAGAGTAACATTTAAGATGGCGACATGGAATATTAGAACTATAAGTGGGGATGGCAAACGTATGAAATGGATGACAGAGATGACAGAAGACATCTTTAAACTTGTCGAAACAAGAATAAATAAATAACAAACAAAACAAAACAAAACAAAACCCATGAAAAATATTAAGAGATTGATAAGAAAATTAGGAAATTGTTCAAAAAGACAAAAGAAGAATGACTTGAGGAAAATTTAAAACCAAAACAAAAACCACAATACCAAATTAATGCACACAAGAATTATTGAAATCAATAAGAAAAGAACACACACATCAACGGGTTGCCTAAAAACCAAAGATGGCAAAATAATAGTAGAAAATGATAAGATTTTAAATGCATGGTCAGATTATATGAAAGACCTTTATATTGATACAAGATAAGACCACTATGAAATTCTGAATCATAATGAAGGACCATCAATTGTAACCATCTGAAAACCGGCAAACCCTGAGTCCAGACAGAAATCACAACAATTGTAGAAACTCAGCAGCTGAGCAAACACGGTAGGGGGCTTCTGACCGTCAGAAGTATACCCCCTTCCTCAAGTATTTCGGACCTTTAATTTCTTGATAATCTCTGAGGGCGGTCCCATCCGGGTCATGACTCCGGGCGTCTTACCCCTGCCGTGGAGACGTTCGGTCACAATTGTTATCCCTGATGTTACATAGGCTTGTCCCTTCGCTGTTACCATGTTCACTCTCAAGCCCTCCCTCCCTCGGAGAGGAGAGCCCGTGCAGCTTGTGCTTGCCCCTTAGCACGTGTGGCCGTGGGGAGCCAACTTCATTCTCCGCCAAGGCCTGTGTGAGCTCCACACGTCTCCGTTGCCGTGTTCCTTCTCCGTGCCCCATTCATGGCGCCGCACTCTACTAGGAAGCCGGTTCTTCCTTTCCGTTTGCCCCACCTCTTGGCCTCCTCCGCTGATTGAGTGCGACCTACGGCCGATTATTGTGATGTTATGGAGGTTGGACATCTACCGACATTTACATGATCGACTGCAATCAGATTTACCACTCACGTTCGGAGGAAGGCTTAAGAACTGACACGAGACGTCGTAAAGTTCGTGGTCTTGGTTGAGAGATTGTTGGTACTGCATTTACCGCTTCTAACCATATTAGTTTCGAGACTCATTCCACTCTAGATTCCGACAGTTCCATAGCCAGCACGAGGCCGTTTCGGCTGCCTCACACAGTTGTTTCTGGGCCCGAGCTCTTGCTTGTCCTTTCATGCCCATTCGTTTCAGCACACCAAACACAGAGTGGGAGACGAGACCTCTTGCGCCTACCTCGACGGCGACCAGCCTTATGGTGTACTCCTCCCGCCTAAGACTCGCGACCATGTCATCGTACTTGTTTAATTTGTACAGATGTTGCTCCTCCATATTTGATTCGAACGGGACAGTCAGGTCAATCAGCGTTAGCTGCTTGGCTGATGAGGAGCTAAGTACCTATGTCAGGTCGCAAGCAAAACCTTCGGATCACCTCAGGTTACTTGTCACAGCCCTTTAGGTCTACGGTCAGTTCCCAGTCCCTCGCACCATCGAAGACTGTAGCAAGGGGCAGGTCGTCAACTTTGCCTCCTTTGCGCCGTTCTCGGACGAAGGAAATCTCAATCGGCCTCGACCTGTACCCTTCTCTGTTCGTTCTTTATACTGAATATATTTTTAATACTATTTTCTGTGGTTTACATATAGTAACACTTAGGCCATTTATATCGCGTTAAGATTGCTGAATTTCTATTGTTGAAATTATTGTTGAGTTGAAGTTGACAGTTTGTTCAACATTTGATATATTGTTTACTCTTGGTTAAACGTACTTCCATATCGTCGATTTCCTTTGCAATTTTGCACTGCTCTACATTATTTCAGCTGGAGTGTTGGCTCAGAGGACAATATGTCGACGCTACAAGACTTTAGGAATATGGGGAAAGGTCTGGTTTGACTGCTCGCGAGCTTGCAAAGTGAGCCAGACAAGAATTTAAATTTTTCCAAAGACAACAGAAGAAAGAACAAGAAATGCAAGCAATTTTAGCTGAAAGATCGGAAATGGTGGCAGAAAAGACAAGAAGTAAACAACTACAAATATATGAAATTAACACAGTGTTCATCATCGGGGATGACAAAGACATAGAAGACACTCTTATTACTCAACAAGCATGGGTTAATGGAGTATCAACGACCTGTATTGGGGATACTTCTTCAGCTATTGTAGGAGTTGATCACAAACTAGTAAACGAAAGTAATTACACAGGTAATATTATTGGTTGCAGAACGTTCGGGGGTACCATAGAAACATACAAGACCGCATGGGCCATGATTGATTGCCCATATTACGAAGGTAAAGTATGTGCAGCAGTATTGCCAAACCCTGGTGCTGGGTTAATAGTTGGTAATATTCCGAATGCCAAAGATTTCGTTCGGAAAGTAACCATCGAACACAAACCTGACGAGACACTCAGAAGTACAAGTACAAGTACCCAAGTAGAAATGACGCATGAAGAAGAAGAAGATAAAGAAGAAGAAAATACTCAATTAAAACAGGTTACGTCACCTGTTGAAGAACACGATGTAACACAAAAGAGTGATAATGTAACAGTAGATATGGGTGAACACCAAGATAACCACAAGGTAGACGAACCCAAACACGAAGAAATAATTTCTTCATCGATGAGTATAACTGATAATCAAAAACAAGTCAAGCGTGATTACATGTCTTTAAATGAGATCTTTCTAAAACATTCAAAAAAGAAATCAAAAGCTACACGCACTAGTTATTACACGAAAATGTTGCACGCACAACACGCACAACCTATTAAACAATCAAAATGGGATCTTATAACCATGTTTATTGCTCAGATCATAACTTTGGCAAAGACATACAGTTCACAGGTTGAATGTGTCGTCACGAACAATTACGTTCGAACAAAGTTATATGTAATTTATGCCAGTACAAACATGTACGCACAGACAAGGGAACATAGTATGTTATTGTTCATAAGACCAAAAAGGCATATCATAAAGATGCACACAGAAGGAAAGAAAGGTAGCACAAATATACACACAAAATGCCAGAAATATATTACATACATACACACAGAAGTCAAGAAGTGTGTCACAAACGTACACACACAAGTCAGTAGGTGTATCACACACATGCACGCTAAAGTTAAAAAGTATGTCACTAACAGATACGCACAATCAAAGAAATACATTGCTTGCGGCATTGCAACTATCTACTCACAAGTCAAGAGAGGATATACACAAACCAGAAAGAAACTTATAAATTGGTTAACAGAAACCAAGAAATACGCCACATACATTTGTGCGCAAATCAAAACAAAGGTTAATAACTTTAGTATACAAACAAAACTATACGTTACGAAGTTAAGAGGTAAATGCAAAGATCATTATAGAAAACAAACTACGCTTATCTTTGCTTACTATGGTTACTTGTCTTACTTCTGGTACAGATTTGCCAAACATACCTCATTGCAGCGTATGCATTACATATCATACACAAGAGTGAAAACTAAAACATTGTTCCAATCAATAAAGTTACAATATTGGCATGAGTGCAGAAGAGAGATTCTATAGGTTTGAAACAAAGAAAGAGAGAAAAAAATAGAATAAAAGGAAGAATGCAAGAAAAAAAATAAAGAAAAATAAAATGGGATGAATGCGAAGGTTAGATTCATATCAACACATAGTACACTATAGACACATTAGGGTCTTATTATTTAGTTACGCCAGGTGTCACTGATATAAACCTATACGTTTTCAAAGTGGTTCATACTATGTCATAGTTCTACAATTTATATTCGAAAATATGTTGGTTCTCTATTCTTCAGATAATTGTTCTTAACTATATCTTTATTACAGAACTTAATAACTTTTATGAATATTATTGGGTTTAAATATTTATTCTCGTTGAATCAGGATATCATATTATATTTCTGATTTATTCTCGTACGATGCTTGAATCTTTGAAATTTAGGATTCTTCACAAGACTATATTTATGATTTGCGAGATTCTAGTCAATTACATTCTTAATTATATTCTTAGTCGATTGTAAATAGATAGGTCTGCTTCACAGTTGTTTACTTTTACATTTGATGTTTATCTGTGTTATTCATAGAGTGTTAGAGAAGTTAATAATAATATATAGGTTACAGATTGCACCTGATTGATTGGCAATGTGCATAGCAACCATAAATAAATTGTACATTCATTATTATTATTATTATTATTATTATTATTATTATTATTATTATTATTATTATTATTATATAGTGTAGTCGGATAGATACATTTGTCAATTTATCGTTTTGGCAGGGTCATCGTGAAATTAGGAGATGACTTGTGTTGGGACATATTTCAACTATCAATTTTACTCTCATCAAGTGTGATGACGACTTAACTGTTGAGTTCAGGTCCAGAAATTGACCCGAAGCCGAATGAAACATTATTCCTAAGGAATTATTTTATTTAGAAACAAGTTGTGTGATAATATTTATTAGACACTGAGTACATAGTGTATTAAAATTGACACGATAGAGTAAATATGTGAACATTATATTATGTGAAAGTTTATAGATAAATAATTGGTTAACTGTGTTATATTATTTTAGTTATCATATTAGAACAGTTACATTTTAAAATTGTTGATTTATGTTAAATAATTAATAACTGTTATATATTCCACTGGTTAGGTATCCAGATTATGTATTTATATATAGGTGTTCTACGATATCCACTAAACAAGGACACTGGATGAGAATAGAAAATATCTCTAAAGTGGCACTGTGCATGAGGAACAGCAATGGCGTCTGCCTTACCTACGGACATTTGATGGAAAAACAATCAAAATATACATAAACAGCGACAACATTGAGCAGCAACTGATACGGATTGCGTGGTACCCATGACTACCCTCGTCCGCAACTCCGGGTGTTGACCTAGAGTGAGGACACTTGTCCATTTGGACAAGTTAGGGACTAATGAAAATTAGTTGGACCGGCCTTCCCATGGGCCGGCCACACGACGTTCAACGTCGGATTGAACAGAAGGACGTGCTCGTCAGATAACTTTATTTTTTTTTTAAGGGTTAGTAACGGTAGCCATAATGTTCTACTCAGCAATTGTATTACTTGTGTTGTCAGTGATGCTATAAGGCATAGTTTAGTATTTACATATTGTATATATATATATATATATATATATATATATATATATATATATATATATATATATATATATATATATATATAAATGATTTCATCATTGTTTGTGGGGGAATAATGCCAGATAGCGAGCACGCCAACACAGGATACAGAAAGAGGATAAAGGGAATTTTCCTAAGGATGCACTAAAGTGGATAATGAACCAACGAAGCTAAGGGATACAAAGGACGTCTCAGGACAACAAAGAAACAGACGCTGTGAAGACATAGAAAGAACAGGACGTGTTTTCATTTAGTGGCACAAGTGGATGTTTGGATGCGGTGATTCAAGGATCTTCAACTGAAGAATAAGTGGAAGAAATTATTGATAACAATCCATGGACGGATATAAGAACAGGGAAACGAACCTAAACGAATCTGGAACGAACGAGACAGCAAGGATCTAGATGAACTGTGGAAAGGAGGATAGTCACATTCCGGGCAAGGACAAAAATGTTGCTGATCTTCTTAGTAGACTCTAGATTTTCTACACAGCAACTTTCTTTGTTAATAGTTGTCTACGTTCATTAGATGTTAGTTATTTATACCGATTGATTTGTAGTGAGAATACACCCGATTGCCAAGTTGTGACTGAAGTTCATGACGCGAAAAACAGAAGGAGCAGAACTCTCGGTCAGAAACGTAGATATAACTAAGAAACTAGCGGATCACGTCAGTTTCGTTTATCAATAGTTACGGCAGTCGGATCATGGATTCCAACAGGGAAACGGCACATTGAAATTGTCCAGACCTTGAAAAGAATATTAAAGAGCAGGACGACATCATTATGGCCAATATAGATGGCAAAGGACAACGTCCAAGGTAGGAAGGATATAGGAGCCTGAAAAGAATAGAACGAAGGCAACAGATCCAAACGAGACAATATATATTACGGCAAGGTCAAATAAGAAGGGCTAGTGTTTCGACGATGGATTACTCGTATGTCATCATCATGTTTACGTTTGAAAATTACATGAGAAATAATTTATTTGCCGATCTTCAGTTCTTTTGATTGCCGTTAAGTTTTCCTGCTTCAAGTTTGTTGAAAGAGTGTCACACCCTGGACAATTTATCTGTTAAATAGTTTTGGTAGAAGTTCGTCAAGACACTCTTCAGCAACATGGGAGACAATCTTACTGAAGTACAGGAAATCGAATGTTGCCAGCTCCTTTTTCGTGGATACGTTACTGCGGCAGATATACACGAAGCAAGTCAGCTCTACCATTATTAGTTTGGATTTGTTACCAGCCAGTAGAGCCATAGCTGCCATTATATAACAAGGTGGACCAAGAATATATAACAGTTCATTCGTTACTGGCTGAGAAGCTGTCAGCTATAAGTACCTATTACCAGCTACTGGAGAACAAACTATTGACGTGGTTTTAGTGCTCTACTCTAGTTACACTGGAGCACCATTTTCGTGAAGGAATTTTAATCGGGAATACACAGGAACTTGTCAGATATCACGGATTGTCTACATCAGACGCAGATTCATAGATCTACACAACAACGCTGTTCGTCTTATCAACCTACGACACTACAGGAGTTTGGATACATCGGCACAAACACCAAGACCTGCACTACAACATATGTAGTATTTTATCACATACAAAATCAGGCCAGTATGAATTGTTTGAGTTGATTGAATATTCTGTTGGGTGTTGTCAAAATTGAAATTGATATTCATTGTTGATATGGCCGAATTACTTGTATCGTAGTTCGTAAGCTGGGGTTGAAGTCCAGTATAGTTTATTTGTTTGTTCCTATCAGTGTTTGTAGCTGAAATCTCTTGCTTTGCTTTTGAATTATAGCATTTTGATTCTCTTCACGTTGGAATTAAGTTTACGCTATTGACACTTTGAATTGCTGTTTTCATTCGAGTTTGTATCACATACAAATATACGGTTCATTATATTAGCTATATAATTGACAAGATTGTCTTAAACATGGCTACATTTCAAGAATTTATGGACATAGGTGAAAGGTCCGGATTAACAGGCCAAGACCTCAGGAATTGGGCGAAGCTTGAATTTAAGGAATTCCAGAAGCTACAACGTGAGGAGAGGGCTGCTGCCAAAGCAGTAGAAAAAGAAGAAAGAGAACTACAGATTAGATTAGAGACGGAAAGATTGACGGCAGATAAAGAAATAAAAGAGAGAGAAATGGCAATGGAAAAAGAAAGACTAATGGCAAGAGATAAGGAAATGGAGTTGGAGAAAGAAAGACTATTGGCGAGAGATAAGGAGATGGAATTGGAAAGAGGGAAACTTACTTTGGAGAAAGAGAGCAAAGAAAAAGAGCTTGCGTTTCAGAAGATGAAGCTAGAAGCTGAGGTATTAATGAAGGACAAAGAGATTGAAGGAAATCTGAAAGTTAAGACGCTGGAGATGGAAAAAGAAGCAGAGATTGCACAGATGAAATTGCAATCGAAAACAGAAGACCCTATAAAAAAATATCAAGGAGCAATTAGAAATTTCACACAAGGCGATTCAGTAGGAGCATGGGTGGCCAACTTTGAACTGTTGGTACGATTCTATAAAATTCCAGAAGAAATGTGGCCCATCTTATTTCACCGTCACCTCGGGTTGGAGCCTTTAAAGGTCGTCGAGTTGATTCCGGAGAGTTTGCGGACCAATTACACATATGTTCGAGATCGTGTATTGAGTCATTTTTCGCTGGACGAAGCGGGATTAAGAACAAAGTTCAAAACCATCACACCTAAGTCAAACCAAACGTTTCTAGACCACGTAGCTGAAACCGCATCTTTATATGACAGATGGTTAAAAGCTGCAGAGGTGAATGGAAACTTTGACAAGTTACGCGACCTAATGCTCAGGGATAAATTGATATCATCGGTCCCTGAGGTGATGGCTACGTTCCTGATTGAGAACAAGTGTAAATCAATACCTGAGATGGAATCTAGGGGTGAGTCATACTATAATGCACACCGTGAGGTATTTGCCGACAGTACACAACCAGAACTCGTGATAGGTGCAAGTGCAAAAGTAGAGAGCCAAAGAGCGTATGGTAAAAGTAACAGGTCGGCACAACACAGAAACAGAGGACCATATCAAAATACACATAGAGAATCAGACAGGCATAGAAAGGGTCATTTCACACAATGTCCACATTGCAGGCTAAACCACATTTCATCGGAAATGTGTGACCGTCACCCGGAATATGCAGCATATTTGAAAGAACTCATTAATAAGAGGAGGAATAAATACGAGTCATACAGAAGGAATATCAAATGTTTCTCGTGTTTAGCCTGGGGACATACCTCAAGGTCATGTACGATGAAGAGAACGTGGAAAGAAGCAAATGCTGCATATATATTTACTAGTAGTGACTCAGAAGATACAGAAGAGGCACATGCGGCCATCATAGAACCATATACTAATGACAACCCAGAGAATACAGATAAAGATTGTTCGGACGAGGAGTGCCAAGTTACGATACAAGAGGCCAATGCGGCAAATATTCAAAATGGCACACTAAAGGTCCACCAAGCATGGGTTAATGGTACACCAACCACATGCGTGAGGGATAGCGCCGCCTCTATTGTTGGCGTTGACCAAAGGCTGGTGAAAGATCAAGATTACACAGGCAAAAGTGTTACCTGTAGAACCTTTGGTGGCACTTTGGAAAGATATAGAATTGCATCAATCAATATACAATCTCCCTACTTCAAAGAGATAGTGAACGCAGCGGTGCTACCAAACCCCTGTGCCGGGGTTCTCATTGGGAACATTCCCAAGGTAAATGATTGCACTCATGAAGAGGCCATGAAAGGGGAGATCGACCACACCCCAACAAATGCGCTCACCAGAGCTCAAGTGCGTCGACAAAAAGAAGAAGAAGACAATGCACACTCCACAACCCCACAAACTAGGCACAATACACAAGACATGTTAATAGTAACAACTGACCTAGCCGCCAGAACAAAAACAAAATATAGCGCTACAAAAATGTTTTAAAAATGTACACACACCTGCCAAAATTGCAAAACATAGTAAGTGGGAATTCACAATAGACAATAATATACCTACAAGACAATACACCAAAGGAGCAACACTCCTGGTACAAACAGTGCTACACAACCCTTGCACTGGGTTAATAATAATTGGGAACGTTCCAAAAGTGATAGAATGTCCCCATACGAGCGAGAATAAAGTTGCCAGAGCACTCGCCATAACCCAAGGTCACGAGATACAAGAAGACGAATATACGCAATTAACACAGGTTACTTCAACTATTAATAGACACTGCCCTTTAACCGATTTGGAACATAGGATAACAAAAAAGGGAGACAACACAACAATACAAAAACGTCATGAGATAAATAAGGTTAATAAAGCTAGTTCTCAATTAAATGAAGTTGTTCCCGTGATCGTAAGTGGAATACAAAAGCAAACAATCAAACTAACTCATCCGTTGACAAATAACAGCATTCAGAAACCACACAAAGAGACAACAAAAGTGACTGACACAGTGAACAAACGACATACACAACTATGGAATGTCATAACCATGTGTATTTTCCGGATGATAATCTTAATTAAAAACACCCTCACTCACACTGATTGCGCGATTACTGACAGATACACATGCGTCAAGAAACATATTACACACTTGCACACAAAAGTTAAGAAAGATGTCATAAAAATATACGTACAAACAAGTAATTGTTATACAAACTGGCTGAATAAGTGCAAAGAACAATACAGAAAACAAAACGCTGTTGTCTTTGCTTGCTTACATTATCTTTATTTCAGATATACCAAACTCATTTCATTACTGCAAATATGGTATATAATATACACATGAGGAAAAACGATACCATTACGCATATCAGCAAAGCTAACATATAAAGAGGAAAATATACGTTCAGAAAAGACATAATACAAATGTCAAAAAGAGTATTGGTTGATACAGCTTCTTTATTCTTTTATTCGTCATACTATTCCAGTAAGAAGAAGCGTCATTGTTAACAAACCTCAATTTACTTCTCAAAATTCTTACAATTTATTTATACCAACACCGGGAACAGAGCAAGACATGTGGTATGAGATGTAAACAAGTATTATCTTATGTTGCATTAAATGGTATGCAAATTGGGTGAATGAAATATACATACACACGACACACGACACATTAGTAACATTAGATTGTTTTCGGATTTTCCCGTTACATTCTTAATCCTTGTTCATTATGCATTATATCGGAAATTTACATACTAGAACAGAATACTAATCAATTGGTCCAAAGATTACTATTCTTAAAACTTTAACAGCAGGCCAAATATCTATTTGTTTTGATACGCCCCAGAAAAATATTCACACAAACAGTTCATATTTATGATATATTAATTATGTCAGATATATATACATATTGCCTGATGTAATTGACAGATTAAATGAAGCAAATCGGCATTCTCAGAAGACATAGATGAACTGGACGGACTATTCACATTTCGCGGAATCGTATTGTGTCGCTGTGAATACTGGGACTATGAACTTGTGATTTCCGTGCTCCGAACATTTCGATGGCAAACCAGTTATCTATTTCAGAGGAACATAACAGACTGGATCTATAAGGAAATGCGGTTATTAATTAAATGTATTTAATTTATGCGCATACTCCATATCAATCATCAGTTCACACATCACATACATTGCATAATGGTGGAAACGCAAATGTACGTCATAACTCGATCATTCATTCATTTGTGTATACACATCATGACGTGATCATTCATTCAATTGTTTACATATGTAATGATACCATTCATACGAAACATACATGTGGCTACATCATGACGCAATGATCATTCACCTGGTTATTGTAAATCATGATTCATTCATCTCGAAAACGATGAGAGAATCATGATACTCATATAGTCACATAAATTTTAACATTCCATACATTATCATACATAAATCACGGAGAGAAAGGAAATATACAGTGATTAACTTTTACACCTCAGACATACAATTACGAATAACAGTACAGACATATACAAAGGATGAATCGTATGTCAGAACGAAAGATATAAATTATGTATTATATGTTTTCTATTTCAAGTTAGATTAATTAGATAAGTGGTTAAGTTGTTGACGTATTTGCTTGTTTTAATTCAGAACTTCTAGTACACCAGTTATAAACGAGTATGTCAATCTATATAGACCTAATAATAATGAAACACCAGAAAGAAATGTCTAATGTACCAGTATCAGTTACATTGATAATGTCATAAGATGCTTATATGATATGATTCGCCAGTCTTTGTAGCTCACATATATAAGACGTCAGCGACAAAAGCAAAAGACCTCTCGGAATAAATGGGACAAGAACAAGCGTCACATTATAGCCGAATGGGACAGGACAGAGAGGAATAAAGAAATAGTTATATGTCAAAACTAATATAGAAGGATATGATCCAATCAATCACATACATCCCCTTAGTCGGGTTTTGTAAATTTGGATGGCGATACATGCCCATTGGGGCATTTGAGGGATTAAACTTATAGTTTATTTAGCCTAGCTTTTTCATGAGCTGGTACTACACGACATTTACCGTAGTGCGTAGATAGGAAGTCGTGCCCTGTTAAATTTAATTCTAGGGCGGTAGGTGGTTGATAGGAGACCATTCCTTCACAGTAGTAATAAATGATATAAGTATGACACATGAACTCTGTGCTACGTCTTGTCAATCTAATAGATAAGCTAAAATGGTAGATACCATTTCAAAAAGGAGGGGCATGCTGCTAAGTCGCGACTGAAGTTCATGACGCGAAAAACAGAAGGAGCAGAACTCTCGGTCAGAAACGTAGATATAACTAAGAAACTAGCGGATCACGTCAGTTTCGTTTATCAATAGTTACGGCAGTCGGATCATGGATTCCAACAGGGAAACGGCACATTGAAATTGTCCAGACCTTGAAAAGAATATTGAAGAGCAGGAAGACATCATTATGGCCAATATAGATGGCAAAGGACAACGTCCAAGGTAGGAAGGATATAGGAGCCTGAAAAGAATAGAACGAAGGCAACAGATCCAAACGAGACAATATATATTACGGCAAGGTCAAATTAGAAGGGCTAGTGTTTCGACGATGGATTACTCGTATGTCATCATCATGTTTACGTTTGAAAATTACATGAGAAATAATTTATTTGCCGATCTTCAGTCCTTTTGATTGCCGTTAAGTTTTCCTGCTTCAAGTTTGTTGAAAGAGTGTCACACCCTGGACACATTATCTGTTAAATAGTTTTGATTGAAGTTCGTTAAGACACTCTTCAGCAACGATGAGATGACAAGTTTCACAACAAATAACAAATTACTAAATTTGTCATAGTATTATTCAGTTGTATACATATATTGTTAATTTCGTTCTTTGGCAGAGACATGATGTGACATTAGATGCGGCATGATGAAGCTGTTGATTTTTTCCGCATACGTCAAATATTAAGAGGATGCGATTTGGTTCTTTATGGTCAACGAACTTTCGAGAGAACAATACGGAATCATTCGGAAGGATTGCATTGTTTATGGTTTGATGACATTGTTAATTAATTTAGAACATATGGTTTCTCAAATTACAAATAGTAATATATATATATATATATATATATATATATATATATATATATATATATATATATATATATATATATATATATATATATATAGTTATTGACTATGGCGAGTGATAGACATTGAACAATTCTATAATTAATGAATTGAGGAACAGTAGCATAGACTATTGATTGTGATAGATGTATTAGTATAAGATTATGATATTATGAACTGTATAAGTTAATTAGATTGTTCACAGGAGTTAAATTTAGTCTAATTAAGGTTTACATTCTTCGTTATAATTAATTAGTTAATATATGCTTATAATTGGTTTATTATCTTGATCGCTTTCAACATATCCAGGTGCGATGTCTAGAAAGGTTATGCCACATTATGATTGCGCCGCAGATAGAGAATAAGTGCCATTACATTGCACACAAACCAATTTGTTGATAGTCAACAGGTCGATGATATATAAGTCTCAAAGTTGATACGATTGCACTATATCTACAACGAAGGAAAAACACCTCACCTATATATATATATAACTTATATATGCGATACGGACACAGCAGTGGATAAAGAGATCAGCGACAATTATAGAGCGTTCACTAGTATTGACGACTTGGTACCTGTAAATTACACACGTCCCCTTACTCCGGTCATTTAGCTAGAGTTAGGACGCTTGTCCTTGTGGACAGATGAGGGACTAATTTGTTATAGTTAGTTAGCACAGCCTCCCAATGGGCTGTCTACCGCGGGATTATAGACAGGTGTGCCCGTCGTATAATAATTTTTTTAAAATTTTGTGTGTGATTAATAGGGGGCAATAACGTCGTATTTAGCATAGCATATGACTCATTACGTCGGCACTGCTATTTGTCAGGGTTAGTGATCGCGAGGTAGAAAATGTCTGCATCATTTTAAAGATGAGGGAGGCATACTGCCATAGAGCTGGTGCCCGATAATTACGTCATAGTAAATAAGTGGAGAATCCTAGAAGCCAAATGCTCAGAGAAACTAGGAGACAAGTTGTCAACAGAGGAAAACGTCACGCTGACGTCGTTTTGACAACAAACAGACTTTGTGGGGTTCTCGACAGAGAAGGCAGTGCAATTTGTTTTCGGGAACAAATCAGTGTGGTTAAGGAATTGTTGGCATTTAACAGGGCTATGAACTCAACAACAGATGGAAGGATCTTGTAGGAAATCGATAGCGCCACGGATTCAGAAACGATGGGCAGAAACCTAGACAGAATCGATGCAGCGGCGAAGACAGACTGTGTAAATTGAGAGAAGGACATGTACAGAGTATAAGAACAATGGAGACCACTTTGTAATAGATTTGATTGAATATGTATTGTAAATGTAACTTAAACGCACGCCTGGTAATAACAGGCAGTTTATATGTTCAAAATATTCATTTCAACAAATGGTGTTAGCTGTCGAAATAAACAGCATTCGTATTGTTCAACTCAAAAGTTACGTCGTCTTTCAAGTTCACAGTTGGCTCCAATTGCTATTACATTGACTCAGTTATTATTGAGCCAGAATCTAGTTATACCGGCTGTTTGGTTCATAAAGTTATTGGACGAAATATGTTAATGAAGAGGAACCTATAGCTTGGCACATTCCACGCGAAAGATTCCTTTCTCCACCTTGCTAAGCATATTCTTTGAATCCGTAATGAACACAATGTGTGTTGCAGTAGTCACCTCTAGCCACCGGAATTTCACTGTTACTAAGTCCACCTCCATTCTCATGCTGGAGGTAATAGTCCCATTTGCCACGCTCTCCTTTTTCAAGACTCGCCCATTAGCCTTTGCAATAAAGCCCCAGCCACTGCGTCTGTTTCTCACCACTGACCCATCGGTGTAGATGACTATGTCACCTTGTTGTTTGTTGCTCTGGATCAGCTGTTTCACTTCAAACTCAGTGCGGCCCGCTGCCCATTCTCTGCACTCACGACCTAGTGTTATTATTACATTGTGCCAGTCCATGATGTCTTCCGGACCTTCAACCCACTCTCTTTCACGATTGATGGTCTCTAGATCACACACCTGACATAAGAAAGTTCCGCCTGTGCCATCCAAGACCTGCCTCGTTTTAGTCTATGACCCTTTACCATATCCATTGCTGCATGCAGCGGGTGATCCCTGTCTGCGGCAACTCGCAGGTACCATTTGGCGTAAAGGACCCTATGCCTATCCGTCATTGCAGGTAGCGCCAGGATATGCCTCATGCAGATAATTGGTGTGTCCTTTGTGCACCCCAGTATTAACCACATGGCAGCATTCTGTATGCGCTCCAACCTTTCAAGCCGGCTTTTTGATACTGTAAGCAGCCCCAAACCATACTCAATGACAGAAATTATTAACTGCTGAAAGAGCCCGTACAGAATCCTCTGTTCTACCCCGGTTGCTGCCATAGCCCTCAATTCATTAAGTCCCCTACCAGCCTTCACCACCAAATCCTCCACATGATCCTTAAAAGACAAACACCTGTCAAAGGTGATACCCAAGTACTTCAATTTACTCTCTCGACTAAGAGGACATCCATTAAACATAATACCTGATACTCTGCCTTGACGATCCGGTTATCCAGGGAGTACCACACAACCGATGCCTTGTCTGGTGTCATATAGTGAGTGCAAACGAAATGACGTCATATAAATTAGAGAGAAATCCTCGACGCCAAAATACGATAAAAACTAAGCAACTAAAAAGTCACATAGCGATCAGAGTAACAACGGATAGACTTGCGGGGACATGGAACCGAGAAGGCAGTGCAAATTTTAATAGTGAAACATTGGTGTGGCTATGGATCAGAGTTGACATAAAGATCAGTTGCTGGAGTTACAATAGCAGAGAAAGAACAGGTGACAGACATGTTACAATATATCGCCACAAAAGTAACGAACCTGCAGGCAGAGAAACTAGACATATTTCACATAGAGCAGCGAGGCGAACACTGAGTGGATGGACAGAAGGTCGTCTGCGGACGAATAGAACAAATGACTGATAGTTAGAAAACCAGGTTTGTCTTCTATTCATGCATATTCATATCAAATGTTCTTAAGCCCCGCCTGGTGTCACGGGCTCTTAAGTAATAATGAATTGTAGTGTTTGTCGAAGCAAACGGTGTACGTTATAACAATTAAACAGCGAGAATTATAATTTAAAGCCAAGAGTCTGCTTCGTCCATCACTTTCAAGTTACGGCTCCAGTTGCTCTTGGTTGTACAATTCATTGAGCCAGAAAGAATTATATGCGTACCGTTGGATTGTTGGAGTTATTATTACTATGATTATCCTAAACCAGCAGTATGACATCTGGGTTTAAAATGGCCCATGCGTCCCTGCACCACTCCGTCACATTGTCTACCGCCACCTGTACGTCTTTCGCCAAACTGGCCCTGTCTCTGCCCTGTCTGTACACCAGCACATCATCTGCAAATGTCAAGATTATACCCACATCTGGTGTCTCAATAGCTGTGATTTTGCTGCTGTAGACATTAAAGAGCACCCGGGACAAGGCAGATCCCTGCGGCAACAGTGTGTGTATGAACCGATCATACCTAATCTTGTTATACGCATCCTCCAGGTCAAGAGCTACCGCCACTGTCTCCTGTTTATCATGGAAGCCCTCGTAGACAGCAAATGCAAAAGTTGCAGCATTGGCCCAGGTGTCCGCCGGTAGCTCCCGGGTCCTTGGGGAAGCATATTCCGACTTTCCAAATGTTGCTGGAGCCTTGAACTGTCTGTGATTAAGTCCACTTGATCTGATGAGGTTGATGACACTGACAACTGGGTCAAAAACATGCTTGATATTCAAAAGATTTTCTTGATAAATCACACAATGAAGTGATAATAATGTGTGTTCTGGATATTCTGGATAATCTTATCACTTATCAACTTTACCAGACCTACATTTTTTTTCCAATCTTGTTTCAAACCACCCCAGATTTTTTAATACAGACAGTAACAGTATTTAATATATCATGGCTTGTGGTTATGTCTTTGAGTAACTCACCACTCAGTAACTCTTCGGTGAGTTTGAAAGAAGTATTTATTCCACGTATAAATATCAACAATTGGGCGGTATCATGTACATCGGTACTCTTGTCCAATGCAAGAGAGTACCACAAACATTGTTTACTTGCATCTTAAAGTTTATGCATCAAATTGTCATTTATCTTATGAACACGTCTGACCACAGTTCTCCTTGATAAAGTAATGTTGTCAAATTTTTTTTTTCTTTTCAGGACACGTAATGTTTGCTGCATCTAGCAAACATTCCTTGATGAACTCGCCATCAGAAAATGGCTTGTTCTGATTTACAATTCTGTGTGGCAGCACAAGACTAGCTTCAGTTGTAGCATCTTGAATTGAAGACTGTTTAGTGAAAACAGTTTGTTGTTTCTCCAAATTTTTCACCAACTTCAGGAATTTCCTTTCCCTCCCTTCGGTTGTTAAATTATATCCGAAATCGGAATGTTTTGTTTGATGTCTTTTTATATTGAACTCCTTGAAGACAGCCACTGACTTACGACACAACAAGCAAACTGATTTGCTACAAACAATTATAAAACAGTACTTAGTTGTCATTCATCATTAAAAACACGGCTTTCATTCTCAATCTTACATTTGTTATTGACATTCATTGTTTTAATAAAATTTGAACTGCAAGAAGTGTACATCACTCTAAAATGGAAATGAAACAAAACCTACTTCCGGCTGTGTGTGAAAATAAAATATTCGGAAAACAAGTAGTAAACTCAGAATAAATTTCAGAAATATACTAAGACTAATACAACAAATACATTAATTTGAACAGTGTAAATGTGGAAATAATTTATAATAGCAAAAAACTTTTAAATTTAATATTTTCTTGCAAAATAAACCATTTTATTCACAGGTGAAATATCTGTTTTTCATAAAAATCTTCCTTATTAAATTTTTACATGTCGATAAATACTTCTCTATATGAAAATCGATAAATTCGCATTGTAGCATTACATGGTTCCAAATGTTGCTGTATGTAGCCGGGGGCTGGGTTGGGGTGAGCGCCCAACCTTACATAAATACCCAAATGACTGGTGCATTCATCACCTATGCAGCAAAAGTCCAACTCCTGGCCCTCTCTTGGCGGAACTGTTTTAACTAACATGAGAAGGGGTGGCGGCGAGTCACTGGCGCCGAGAAAAAACCAGAACGCCTAGATGTATATGCAAGCACATGCATGCGCAGACATGTGTATGCGTGCCTACACACCTAAACTCGAGCAAGACCACAGTCTTCTCTAGCAAAGAAAAGGTGTTGAAGACGGAAGCAACCAGCCAGGAGGCGCGCCACATAAACCAGGTTACCACGCAACCACGCGTAATGAAATATGACGACTAATGCTAAATCTTATGGTGCTCGCCCTGCTTTGGACCCCCAGGCAGGTGCAGTGCCGGGCCCTATGCCTCGAAAGGGTCCAACTACAGCTACTGGAGGTCCTCCTCAGATGTCCTGTGGAGCCAGGAGACTTGAGAATAGAGCGTCTAGCCATACCAAACAAAGACTAAAACTAATGCACTGGAATGCGGAGGGAGTCAGCAACAACAAAAACATAGAACTAGAAAACATCTTGGGCCAAGAAAAGGTAAGCGTATGTTGCTTGCATGAAACTCACCTCAACGAAAACTAAATGATGTCTGGAAAATTGCCAGTGCTAAAGACACTACTTTCTGAACTTAGCAGTCAGCATAAGGTCACCATACAGTGGATACCATCCCACTGTGGAGTACCCGGAAGCGACAGAACTGATCGATTGGTTAAGTAAGGAGCAAAAGAAGAATAGCCTGATGTGCCCGTTACATACCACCAAAAGAAAAGAATGATCAAGTCAGTCAGAAGGCCACCAACACCTGCTCAAGACTACTACCACGTTATGGACAGACCAGAGCAAGTCATTTTTCTGCGCCTCAGAACAGGACGCAATGCATTACGCAACCACATGCATAGAAGATTCAAGATTGGTGAATCAGCGATGTGCACATGTGGATTATCGTCGCAGACAGCAGAGCACATACTCAAAGACATTACAACATGTCTGGGCAAACCTTCTGGCGTAGAGAGACGACAGTGGAAGATAAACTCTATGGACTGCTGAGTGAACTATAAAGGATGGTTAACTTCATACAAGAGGGAACATTGCAGTTATAGACATATTTAAGGCGAACGAAAGAAGAAATAGAAGCATTACATTACGAAGGTAAAGGACTGTTTACAAAAATAGATAATTAGAAAGAAATTTTATCAAAAATGTTTAAACAATCATAACGGTACATGAAATTCTGTAAAATTCAACAAAATAACTTAAAAACGAAGAACCAATTTTATTTCTAAATGACCTCGTGGGCCGCATAAAATAAGTTGGCGGGCCGCATGCGATTCGCGGGCCGTAGTTTGCCCACCCCTGCCTTAGAAGAATATGGAATAGACCAAGACATCAGACTGATGAACACAACATATGATTCATTTAGTAGCATGTCCTTTGCAGAACCTCGCTCCCATAATAACCTTCCGGAAAACTTCTCGGTCATAAGCAAGATGTCCCGCGTCCGATACACCCATCTGGAGGTCATTTGCCACATCCTTCTCCCATCTTCTCTTTGGTCTTCCTCTTCCTCTCTTCCCGGGCATATACCCCTCCATTATAGTTCTCTCTAAATCTTCATGACGTTTCAAGTGACCAAACTATTTCAATTATTTGTCTTTAATAGCCAACTTCTTCAATATTCAGCTTTTGTCATATGGGTGCATTTGGTCTTTTCTGTATCCAACATATTCTTAGAACCAGTCTTTAACATTTATATTCAAAGCACTGTTCAGCTTGTTTAGTAAGTGCCCATGTTTCACAGGCGTATGTTGCAATGGCAAAAAAATGCATGCTCTTAAAAAGCTAATTGTTGTAGTTCTATCTGTCCCACTCCACAATTTATTCAGTTGTTTAAGTTTTTGGAGAGCAATAGATATTCGTCTTTTAATTTCTTTGACTAGACTTGTGCTTGTTTTAAAATTTGTCCTCATTAACATATATTTCTTTCTCCACATTAGCTTTATCTGTATGCATTATCTTTGTTAATGTTATGTTAAGATATATAAGTTGTGATTTTCACTATTTTCTTGGGTTGAGGTTATTAGTTTTTATATACCATTCTGTGAAGTGGATAGGAACACTGTATAATCAGCATATCGAATCTCTGGTATTTCACGACCATCGATATATAGGGCATCATATTGTTCCTTGTTTATATCAGTAGTGTATGCCGACATCAGTCTTCCTTTTTTGTTGCGCACCTTATATATTTTAACTAATTATCGATTTTGCGCCACAAGGGGTGATAAATCTTGGATGATCGTTATCGGTGTTACATTCTATATTATCGTTTTTTTTTTTTTCTGGATGGGCGTGGTGATAAAATTATCAAGTGGGATGGGGGAGGTGGACGTGGTCTAGTGAAAGAACAGTATGAAATTAAATCAATCATGTGCCATGCTGGAAAGCGTGGGCGGTCATGACTCGCCATTTCACTCGATCACCAGCGTCGTGGATCAGCTCAGTGTTCCTGTCTCGTCCATGCCATGTGGCCAAAACATCAGGTATTTTCCTATCGGTCTTCTTCTTGGTCTGTTTCCTTCGATCTTGCCAGTTGTCACTAAGTTCACCAATCCATTTCTTCTCATAATATGTCCAAACAATTTTGACTGTCTACGTCTAATTTCTCTAATTAATTTACTATGTTCATTTGTCTCCTGTAGTACTTGGTCATTGGTTTTTCTGTCTGTCCATGGTATTCTTTGCATTTTCCTCAGAAACCAAATTTCTGCACTCATCAGATGTTTTTCAGCTTGACTGCACATTGTCCAAGTTTCACATCCATACAAAAGAACAGGCTCCATGTATCCCCTCAACACTCTTTTTCTCGTTTCAATTTACATCGTTTTATTGGTCAGAATGTTTTTCATCTTGCCAAAGGCTACTTTTGCCATGGCGACTCTTGTTCTAATGTCTTCAAGGCATCTCCCATCAGACGTTATGACTGTTCCGAGATAATTGTACCGATTGACTTGTTGAAGAATATTCCCATTTACATGTACATTACATTGTGGTACTTCGTTCTTCCTAGTGACGACCATAACCTGTGTCTTTTTACAATTTAATTCCAATATAAACTAATTCCAATATAAAACTACGAAATAATAAATAACCGATTAAAAAAGAGACATACATAATTTTAATCAAGGGAAAATATATGTAAAATACATTGAACATTGCAGATATAAATGAGGAGGGGTGTGGTGGTGACGTTATACTGGTTTAGAAAAGTGACCGCTCGAGGTGACTTACGATGGACGGGAGTACTATATATATATATATATATATATATATATATATATATATATATATATATATATATATATATATATATATATGCCGGCTCCGTGGCCGAGGGGTTAGCAGCTTTCTCCGCTAACCCCGAATACTCTCGTCACGTGACGCGACGAGAATTAGCAGTGGTTCGAATCGCAAAAGTGACATATGAGAGTATGGAGCCGGTCGCTCAGAAAGTCGTGGCGTGCTGATGAGCGTAATCTAGCCTAGGAATCAACATACAGCTGAAAGATGCTGGTGTTGACCGCAATATCCTGTAACAGGATGGAAACGCGGGAAAAAAAAAAAAAAAAATATATATATATATATATATATATATATATATATATATATATACTGTCAACTGTCAACTGTCATTTACTGCCAATATAGTACCTTGCGGTGTATGGCAGAGGGGTATTTGAGCCTGAGGAATTAAGGCCGCCTGGCTAGTTCAGACGCCGCAAACTATGCAGGTTAGGATTTTCTTTTTGCCCCCGACAGAAAAAAATCGCACACCTTACCAAGGGATCGAACCAGGGTCTGCCGAAGGATAGTCCGACGTTCTATCCATTCGACCAGCTCCTCTCTCTCTCTCTCTCTCTCTCTACATACGTACGCACGCACACACGCACGCACGCGCGCGCGCGCACACACACATACACACACATACATACATACATACACACACACTCACACAGACATACATACATACATACATACATACATACATACATACATACATCACTTCAATAGCATTTGTCTAAAGAGACAGGAATATGTGGCCAATCTTCCCCTAATTTTGGTGTCGAACCTGCTCATGACCTTACAAGCGCAGTTTGCTATCACCCACCAAATTCCAATAGCATTTGTCAAAAGAGACAGACCCTGCAGGGCATAGGGGGGGGGGGGGTATTTATGGCACCTATCTGCTGATGGCCATGTCACAGAGTTTTGAGGTATTTTGAAGTGTGTAATTAATTCGTCTCTTCTGAATGACCATCACATAAACATAATTGTTTATAAGCTAATTGTCAATTAAAGTGCAAAACATACAAGTTTTATCATCTTTATATAAATTAATCTGAAATGGCATACCCTTGGCTTTATGACAATTATTCCTTGTAAGAAACGTTTCACTGGCTTGATTTCACTTATTCTACACCATGTCATTTATTCTTTATAAATATACATATCAAATTATCTTAATGCCAATTGTTTCATTTTATACACTTAATTCGCTTGAGTCATTAATGCAAGCTATTCACCATAATATAGTTTAGTCAGTCTAATACTACGCATGTAAAAATACTGCCATAGATAACTCTGAAAGCATATTGTTAGTCTTGTAATTCAATATTCCACTGTGACAATTTATAATTCATACAATAACATAGTCAGGAAAAAATGCAATGATTATTATTTTGTTTTCTGCTTGAAATATTGCAACTCACCTTAAACTGCCTGACAATAGCGTCTAGCTGGGAAATGTCAGAGGGAAGAGACTGATGCAATGATTGTAAAGCTTCTGCCTCCAGTAACCATGCAAGTATGTTATCAATCTCATTAGCAAATCTAATATGATCATACTTGTCCTCACAAAGTCTAAAGTCTTGTTGCAAAGCCAATCTCTTAAGATTCTCCCATCTTCGTAGCAAAACTGAAAAGTATATACATTTTGCTTAACACAAGAACTCAACATGGACATGCTTTAAAATTATACCACAGAAAATATAATAAAGTAGAAAATAATTACTGATTAATCTTCTTTTGAAAAGTATATTTAACAATTTTCTCACACACTGTCAAAATACTGGGAGTGAATTATAGGGGTAACTATTGTCTTTTTACTACCATTATTAAGTTCCTTTTAAAAAAGCTTTCAAACTTTGTTTCAATTATAATTTATATCACTCACTCACCTTTCCATCATCACACACACACACACACACACACACACACACACACACGCACACACACACACGCACACACATACACACACACACACACTGAAAGAGAGACACAGAGAGAAAGATTAACCATAACAATATGGTATATTAGATCATCTCTCCTTTAAAGGAGGCTCTTGCATGAGAGTGCATCTGTAAGTTACAGTTGTAGCCGAATGCTCTCACCGACCCACTCTTTTCAGCGTCTGTTTATCTGATGGTGATTTTGAAGTCATACGATGGAATATTGTGTACCAGCTCGTTCCAGTGAAATCCATGATGATGGATGATTTCGATACTGGGAGTGACCCAACGAATATGCAAGAGTCAGTGAAAACTATTGCAGTGAGTTATGAGATGTTTAACGGCCTGTTCAACCGGATGCAGCAGTGACAAGTCTGACGAGGTTATGTTGCATGATCCAGTTTGGATCTATAACAGAAGCGTCTGTAGCGACTTGAACCTGTAATGTCTGCAGGCAAATCATACTCCAATACTCTGAGTGAGGACTCCTTGTATCAGTGATGTTTCAATATTCCAGTTGAGTACTCTTAAGTGAACATTCGTTATCATTCAAGGAAGATGGCTCCGCTTAGATTGTTTCGGACCCAGCGGGGTCATAGTGACAGTGTACTTGTAGGGAGCTACCCAGCTCCAAGGTTATTCTGCAGGTATTAACATCTTAGTGACATTGAACTTATAGAGAGCTATCACGCTTTTATGTTATTCTGCAATTATGAACATCTTCTGGACAGTGTTACTGTAGGGAGCTACTACGCTCCAATGTTCAGCTGTTTAGAACAGCCCAGTGACAGTGTTAGTTGAGGAGCTGCCACGCTCCAATCTTATGCTGCTAGCAGATCATCGCAGGGACAATATCATTGTGAGGGAGTACCACGCTCCTGTGTTGCGTTGCAGTGACGAATATCCGAGTAGACGCCTAGAACCCTAGGGTCGCCCTGCTCAGACAGTTGTGAGAAATTTGGTTACGTCACCGAGTGACTACATTAATGAACTGTGGAGGTGTGACAGTCTGATATCGGACATAAGAATGGCCATTCCGATAAAATCATCACGGTGGACTTGGAGGACGTCGGAGGTGACTAACCTTGGGAAGACCGTTGCACAGGAAGTGATCCGGGTGAGTGCACAGCAACGACTGGAATAACGCACAAAACAGATCTCACATGTTGACTGATGAAACCTGGATCATCTCTAGTTCTTCTCACCTTTCTTCTTTAGCTCTGTATATAGACATACTTCTATCCCGGCTTTTCAGCCTTCCAACTATGAATTATTTTGTAATAAATTTTGCTTTTGTTACCATGTCTTGGTATGAGGTTGTCGTGAAACGAAGCCGCATTAACATCTCAGAACACTCTTCGGTTCACATCTGAGGGACCACTTAGAGACATCAACAAAAGAACAAACTGTTTTCTCTATATTCAAGGCTATCTAGTCTTGACGTAAGCTTACAAAGCCGGAAAGTAAATGTATTATTAATCAGTCTACTGGCTATGTGGGAAATGGAATGTGAACCTGACCAGACGTGAGAACACTTCAATATTACCCCTGGAGACTCACATAGACAAAAGTCTGCATGGGGCTGTAAACAGGCCGGTCCTGCTTCAAGGTGGTACATGTCAAACTGATATATACACCCCACTGACGGGCAGACTCAATGAACTGTGAAACTGATCTGTGGCTGGCAATTAAAAACCGTCCAGGTGTGACGCTGTGGTGAAGGCTGACTACTTGGTGAAACAGACTAGAGGCGCAAGGCGTGAACGCACTGCTTGATAAGACTCCCCGGGCTAAACAGTGTCAGACTGACTGGGACCTCTCAATCACACAAGCTGTAAAAGTCTGGCTGATTAGAGGCTGCCCACGGTCACAGGTGTGAGGGCTAGTTGTTCAGAAAGAATGTATAACTGGACATGCTGGGAGATAATGTGTCTGCACTGTAGGGATGTGTGAAACAGATCCATGGAGGCAATTAAACATGACTGTGGAGAATTGAAATAAACACATAATGAACCAGACAGGGTGGCGCCAAAGAGATTAATGGCCTTTGTTGTACTTAGTTTAAATAGGCTAGGGTTGTAGGATTCAGGTCAGAATAAGTCTGAATTTAGAACATGTAGGCACCCAGTTCAATGTTCTGTAGTCATATGTCTGCTAGACGTAACTAGGAATGTTATTTCTTATTAAGTATTCAAGTCGTTTAGTTGCAGGCTAGTTCAATGAGACTATCAGTTTCTTCTGTTGCTGATCTGTGAAATCGTATTCGTAGTTCAGTGTACAATATCATATTGCTTTAAGTGTTACTCTTCTGAGAAGTAGGAACCTTATGTTAGGCAGATCTTGGCTATGTTCTATGTATAATTTTATGTGTCTAAGCAGATGCTTGTCATTTCTTTGTAAACTAGTCTAGTCGCCTTTTGTTGTGTGTATTTGTTGTACAGAATATAGTCAACTGACTATATTTCTTTTATTCTTACCACGACGGTGTCTAAGTAATGACTAAACCAGGTAGACCAGCAATGCAGCTGTCCTGGGTGGTTACTTCGATGAGACTTGTTTATATGTCTCATATTTATGTAAACAATATTGTTACTAACTTTGCATAATGTTATTATGTTAAATATCATTATATGTCTATTTTGAAGTAATATACTGTAGGTGTATTGGATGTTTGATATATTTGAATTGTTATATGCATCAGTTTTGTTATGCGCTGGACAAGCAATCGGCAGACTTTTATTTGGTCTGTCACATATATGGACACTATGTTTCCCAGTTTGTTGTAGATAATGATATTATTTCCTGTTTGCTTTCATACTACGTATGTAGGAATAACCTTATATGCCATTTTGAATTCGCATATCTTAGGTTTAATTGATGTTGATTTGTTATCACTAATAATAATTTGGTGTTATGATGTTGTGGGCGCACTGGTACATTGGCCATTGATCGCATTTGTAGCAGAGGTGTAATGGTACAGACCTTACCCATAATTGGTATAGGGTATATGGTGCTTAGCCTTTCCAGTGTATGGTGCATGAGCGTTTATAGTAACACACGGAAGTCTTTCACAGAGCTGATCACGGCTTGTAAGCCCAGATAATCAGGTACAATTATGATACAATTACCGACCCCGTAATCTGCGAACCCAAATGTTGGATGGTACTCACTGTTAGGAACCGAGTGTCTGAATTATGGACATGACCTTAGGACACTTCACTCATCATGACGGACTTTAGAAGGGATGGCAGGAATGTAAATTACAAGCGTGTGAGACGACTGAAAAGACAGTAGGAGAGAGATATGTATAGATATAGAGAAGAGCGTACGCAGTACAGCTGGAAGAGAGACTTGGGGGGGGGGGGTGATAGAATTATGTATTGATTAGGATGGTACTGATGTAGAACTAGATAATACACATTCTTTATGTTCTCTTCCAAGCCCTCAACAGGAGACCAGTTTTAACCGTGCTGTGATAACGGAGGAACTAGGGAAGACAGAACAGAACACTACTGTTTTGAAAACGTCATTGCTGCTTAGCTGATCTGGGCCACAGATCCAAACAGGATCCAAGTATCACGAGTTATGTATATGTACTTTCCATCATTTCACGCGTATGAGAGTATATTGCATAGTTCACCATCACCAGCATGATAATTATAAATGGTGTAGTTTGTTTTAACTCATAATTCAGTTGTTATACTTTTAATTCCAATTGCGCACACGTGTTGTGTGTGTACATAGGTGGGGGTTCATTTCGACACCAAGGAAGAAAAACCTGCACTAGGATAGTTGTCACTTACTCTTACATCTTGACTTAAAAATCTACCTCAGCTAACCTTCTCCTTCCCACTCCTTGGCGAATATTAAGGTCAGCTGATTTCATCCTGTTACGAGCCACTTGTAGCTGAACTCTTGATATTCATGGGCTTAATCTGTAGTTCAGCCATATAGATTTTCTGACAGAGGGTACGACTGTTGTTTTGTCCGAGCCCCCTGTCGGTGGGTATCCATAGGTGGGAAGGTAAGAACAGGTGGAGTCCCGGCTTGTTGGGGGACTGCCATGTAGCACTTCAGAATGAGACACAGAATTTAAATTGAAAGGAACCCGAAGAGTTAATCGCGAAGCAGCAGACGGCAAGGGTCGCCAAGTGACGTCACTATGTGAAAAACGTCACTGTGTAGTACGTCATCAACCGGCTAGTTAGGTCTGGGGCTGATACAAACAAGGCGGCATATAATTGTATAGTGATGATTTCTGATCATAAATGCTTTCAGAAGAGGTAAATGGAAGAAGTAAACCATTGGTGTAACCTATGTAAATAAGGCATACTCTGGAATTAGGATGGAAGGCCGGCAATAGAGATTTAGACCAAAATTCAAGAGAATGGCTCAGTGCTAGCAAGTTGTCAACAGACATGGTTTCTCGGCAAGGATGCAAATTAGATAACGATAACACAGTTGGCGAATTATCTTGACATTCTGCTAATTAACTATATATATATATATATATATATATATATATATATATATATATATATATATATATATATATATATATATATATATTTTTTTTTTTTTTTTTATTTTTTTTTTTTTATTTTTTTTTTTTTTTTAGCATATCCTTTACAGGACTTAGCTGTCAACACCAGCATCTTTCAGCTGTATGTTGATCTCTTGGCAAGATTACGCTCAGTAGTTTGCCATTGCTTTCTGAGCGGCCGGCTCAGTATCCCGCAAGTCACGAGCGGGGGTCGAACCGCCTCAGCTCTCGCTCCGCTACGAGACTCTGCGTGATAAACGGGATTACAGAGAGAAAGTGTTGTAGCCCCACAGCCAGAGAGACCGGCTATATATATATATATATATATATATATATATATATATATATATATATATATATATATATATATATATATATATATATATATATATATGGACACGCCAATGATTATTAATATTATACGTATGCTTATTAACATGGCACCGATTTTAATTTGTCTTCTGTAGTACTTAGTCATTGGTTTTTCTGTCTGTCCATGGTATTCTTTGCATTTTCCTCAGAAACCACAGTTCTGCAGCCATCAGATGTTTTTCAGCTTGACTGCACATTGTCCAAGTTTCACATCCATACAAAAGAACAGGCTCTATGTATCCTCTCATCACTCTTTTTCTCGTTTCAATTTACATCTTTTTATTGGTCAGAATGTATTTCATCTTGCTAAAGGCTACTTTCGCCATGGCGATTCTTGTTCTAATCTCTTCAAGGAATCTCCCATCAGATGTTATGACTGTTCCGAGATAATTGTACCGATTCACTTGTTGAAGAATATTCCCATTTACTTGCATATTACATTGTGGTACTTCGTTCTTCCTAGTGACGACCATAACCTGTGTCTTCTTACAATTTAATTCCAACCCCAGGTGCTCATTGTGTACAACAACCACGTCTACTAATTGTTGTAGATCTTGTGCATTGTCTGCAATCAATACTGTATCATCTGCATATCTGGTTCCAAATGTTGCTGTATATAGCCGGGGCGCAGTGTTGGGGTGAGGGCCCAACATTGCTTATGTACCCCAATGGCTCGTGAATACATAACCTATGCAGCAAAAATCCAACTCCTGGCCTTCACGTGGCGGAACTGTTTCTACTAACAGGAGAAGGGGCGACGGCGAGTTTCTGGCGCCGAAAAATAACCAGTGTGCTCTAGATGTGTATACACATACATGCATGTGCAGACACGTGTGTGCGTGTGTACACATCTAACCTCGAGTGAGACCACAGTCTGCTCTAGCAAAGGAAAGGATTCCACGCAATTACGCACAATGGAATATATCGACTACTGCTAAATGTTATGGTGCTCGCCCTGCTTTGGACCCCCAGGCAGGTGCAGTCCCGGGCCCTATGTCTCGAAAGGGTCCAACCCCAACTACTGGAGGTCCTTCTCAGATGTCCTGTGGAGCCAGGGGACATGAGAATAGAACGGCTGGCCATCCTAAACAAAGACTTATAATAATGCACTGGAATGCGGAGGGAGTCAGCAAAAAAAAAAAAAAAAATAGAATTAGAAAACATCCTGGACCAAGAAAAAGTAAGTATATGTTGCTTGCAAGAAACTCACCTCAACGAAAATATAGCCTTCAAAATCAGAGGCTACCAGTGTTACCGATCTGACCGAAACGACAGGCGAAAAGGTGGGATACTTACCCTTGTAAAAAATAACATCACTGCTTCCCAAATCGAAGTCTACATGGAAGGGGCTGAGTATCAGACACTTAAACTTAAGACAGGCTATACAGACCTACATCTGATCAATTACTACTGTCAAAGTGACCGCCCACAGGCACTGGACACACTACCATTAACAGAAAAATGATTGTGTGTGGCGATTTCAACAGCCACTCGCAGAGTTGGGACTATGATCACATGGACCAGAGAGGAGAGAGACAGGAAGACTGGCAGGATGAGAATAGATTCATCTTGGTTAACAAGCCGTCCGACCCACATACTTTCTACTCGAGATCATGGCACACTACAACTACACCTGACCTGGCTTTTCATTCACCAGACCTGGAGTGGAACATTACACGAATTGTTGGGAAACAACTTGGTGGCAGCGACCATCGGCCAGTCTTTCTAACTGTAGAAAATGAGCTTGTAAATGAAAGCAGCACCCTCTCGAGGTGGAACTACAAGAAAGCAGACTGGGCAATGTACAAGAATCGCACCAGCATACTGGTTAGAAACCTGAACACTGAGAAAGACATAAATAAAGTAGTTGAAGAGTTTGGGAAATGCATACTACAGGCAGCGCGAGAAACAGTACCAAGAGGAGCCCGTAAACAATATAAACCTTACTGGAATAGTGAACTGGAACAGTTGCATAATGATGTGGAAGTGTGTAGAAAGCAAGCAGGGGCCACATCCAGCCAAGAGCACCACAATAAATTTCAGCACGCAAAAGCCAAATTTCAAAGGGCCAAGCTGCAGGCTAGACGGAAAAGCTGGCAGGAAAAAACGAAGTCTCTGAACTTTGAAAGAGATACAAGGAAATTGTGGAAGCTAATAAAACAACTTAACGATGAGGGCACAGGGAGAAACTCAAAAATTGCACTACATAAAGATGGAAACATCTTAACAAGAAAGCAAGCAGCTGTCCATTTTGCGAACTCATTCGCATAAGATAACAATATCAAAATTAGTCCAGAGAAACAACAAGAGATTTGAGAGAAACGGCACCATACATGACAGTAGGAAATAGTACATGAGGTTCTGGAGGCACCCATCACAATCAGCGAACTGGAGCTAGCCATATCAAAACTGAAAATGAGAAAGTCACCAGGAGCTGATGGTATCTCCAATGAAATGATCAGGAACCTAGGAACAGAGGCCAAAGCAAAGCTGTTGCAGATCTTCAATAACAGTTGGACCTTAGGCAGTGTTCCACAAGCCTGGAGAGAAGCAATCATGATACCCCTCCTAAAATCAGGGAAAGATAGTTCCATTGCCTCTAGCTACAGACCAATTAGCCTCACCAGCTGTCTCTGCAAAACACTGGAGCGCATCATCAATCACAGACTGCAGTGGTACATTGAAAGTAAAAACATCCTTGTGCCACAGCAGGCTGGCTTTAGGCAGTGCTACTCTACGGAAGATCAGACAACCTACCTCTCTCAAGAAATTGAGGATGCATTCCAAGAGAAGAAGCTGGTGCTTGCGGCATGGATAGATCTGAAGAAAGCCTTTGACAAAGTCTGGAAAGAAGGTCTGATAAATAAACTGAGAAACTGCAAAGTCAATGGAAGAATGTACAAATAGGTGAAAGCATACTTGCACAACAGAAGAGCCCGAGTACAGATAGACGGACTCAAGAGCAAGAAAGTACTACTGCGTCACGGTGTCCCCCAGGGCGGAGTCTTGTCCCCCACACTTTTTCTAATCTTCATCAATGATCTTGTTGCTAATCTACCGCATGGAATTAAAGCGGCAATGTACGCCGATGACCTGGTCTATGGAGCACAAATGAACATGCATCAGTGGCCACCAGATTGCTACAGAGAGCTGTAGATACATTTGTTGCATGGGCAAATAGATGGTGTGTCAGCATAAACACTGAAAAGTGCAGCACCACCCTATTTACCCTCTCTCCAAAACAAAAGGCAGGGACCATCCAGATAAATGGAACACCCTTAAGAGAAGATAAAGAACCAACATACCCTGGAGTAACATTTGATGGCAGGCTGACATGGAGAAAGCACATCAACAAAGCAGCACCAAAAGCCAGAAGGAAAATAGCCATCCTGAGAAAGCTAAGTGGAACCACATGGGGAGCCAGTGGGAAAATACTTAGCAAAGTTTATCAACAGAGCATACGACCACACCTGGAATACGGGTCAAATGCGTGGTGTTCGGCATCAAAAACCACATTAAAGGAGCTGGACAAGGTGCAAAATCAAGCACTTAGAGTCACCACAGGAGGGATGAGATCAACCCCTACAGTGGAATTGGAGAAGATGGGGAGGGCACAAGCACTGAGTGAGCGCAGAGATACGAAAACGCTAATACAAGCAGAAAAGTTCCTCAGCTTGCCAGGCAACCCTGTGAAGAACGGATTTGAAAACCTAGCTATGGGGCGGTTGAAAAAAAGTAGTTTTATCCAGAGAAACCACAGATCTGCCCACAGTTGGTATCCCCCTAACAACTATTCCAGAGCGAACTCCATGGAAAGATGAGCATAGACTATCATTACAAATCCAGACAAAAGTGAGAGGAATATTTGACAAGGAAGAACAGAACAATGTGCAGCGCAGAACAGCCACTCTCAGGTTCCTTGATGAAGAATACCGACAGGACCTCTGGATCCGAGTCTACACAGATGGGTTAGCACAAAATGCTGTTCGAAATGGAGGAGCGGGAGTGTACATAGAATACCCAAATAATACTAGGAACACAGCTAGAGTACCGACAGGAAAGTACTGCCATAACTACGATGCTGAAATTGAGGCAATCAATATAGCAACAGAGAAATTACTAAATACCAGCAATGGTACACAACCTGTGGTGCTATTGACAGATGCAAAATCAGTACTCGAGGCGCTCCTTTCTGGGAAATTGCCAGTACTAAGGTCACTACTTTCTGAACTTAGCAGTCAGCATAAGGTTACCATACAGTGGATACCATTCCACAGTGGAGTACCCGGAAACGACAGAGCTGATCAATTGGCTAAGGAAGGAGCCAAAGAAGAACAGCCTGATGTGCCCGTTACATACCACCAAAAGAAAAGAATGATCAAATCAGTCAGAAAGCCACCAAAACCTGCTCAAGATGACTACCACGTTGTGGACAGACCAGAACAAGTCATTATTCTACGCCTCAGAACAAGGCACAATAGATTACGCAACCACATGTATACAAAATTCAAGATTGGTGAAACAGCCATGTGCACATGTGGATTGGTGTCGCAGACAGCAGAGCACATACTCCAAGACTGCCCAAAATATAACATATCTAGGCAAACCTTCTGGCCTACAGAGACAACAGTGGAAGATAAACTCTATGGACCGCTGTGTGAACTGAAAAAGATAGTTCAATTCATACAAGAGACAGCATTGCAGTTACAGACATATTTCAAGCGAACGAAAGAAGAAGATGAATCTGCATATCTAATGTTATTGATGTTTCGTCCTCCAATGCTGATTCCATTTATATCTTCTACATTTCTGAAAATATTTTCACTTTATAGGGAAAAAAGATCTGGAGACATTACACATCCCTGCCTATAGTTTTTTTTTTTTTTTTTTTGTGGCCCCAATATAAACATCCATATCTCAGTAACCAACTGAGGGAAAATTATGAGATTTAGTATATAACCTTATCATTATGTCCACCCAACAAAAAAAATTTTGTTCTGGAGATTTTACAGCAGATTTCAAAGTTTGTTTATATGCGGTATATAATTTACGGGTCTGAGATTAAATTCATAATTTTAAATGTATTACAGCGTAGCCAGACAATCAGCGCTCAATGTTGAATATTGTACGTGTTTTCACGGGATTGGCCTTATGCCAACTCCTCGCGTTGTTCAAACTAGGACTGTTCAGAGGTGTCTCAAAATGTGAGTTATTTCATGAAACCTGATTAATATGTTGTTGTTTTTGTGTGTGTTAATCTTACCACTTATCGCTAACATTGAAATGTGTGAATATTTTTTAATGGGATTTAATGCGAAATTATACACTTCAAAGAATCGCTATGAAGTTGTACACATATTTTTGTTAAGAAGCTGATCGCAGGAAACTGTTTTATACTATTACAAATTCCGAAAAAATAACTATGCATGCATTGGGTTTGAGTAAACGGGCATTTCGTCGATGGATGCAATAATCTGGAATTAACCCACCATGCAATAACCAAATGGTAGGTAGAAAGATTATTGTAGACAGCTTTGACAAAGATGTCATAATGCGAGTGCGAGCTATTATAAAAATGCTTTAAAAAGTCGCTTGATATACGACAGGGTCGACTTCATTGCACCGGGTTCTATCCCATATGGCTCGGTCTCTTTCCGCAGCGCGGAAAGCATCGCACAAAGCACGAAAAATTTAACTTGTGAACCGAAGGATGCGGCCCGGAATCGAACCCACGACCTTTGGAGCCCGAGTCAAAAGGCTTGACCACTTCGCCACGGAGACTCCTAAAATTATAAAACTTTTCGATTTTATAGCCAGGATTATCCAGCATTATAAAAATGGGAAAATGACTGCCGACTCCATCAGAAATGAACTGGGTGTTTTGTGGGGGACTATTGTATTGACATTCTGGCGGCGGCATTATGCACAGTGTATCTGTGTGGGCTGTTGTTTGTCGAGACTCCTGTCTTTTTCACTTTTCACATTGGGCAGTGGGGAGCGTTTTGTATGATATTCACTGGCACAGGAACGGAGCATAATGGGGACGACCCGTTGCTGTGAAGTTGGAATTCGACTAACCAACTAACTAACTAACTATAAAAATGCTGGATGCCAAAGAAACAGTGACTGTAAGAAAACTTAGGGTTTGGTTCAGAAAGAACAATAACATAGAGCTATCCAAAACAACTTTGTGGAAAATTATAAGGACATTATCTTCACTATTTGAAAGTTCAAGGGCGGTAGAAATAATCTTTGCAAGCAACCGCATTTAGGAGCCATGAGAAGCAGATACCTACGTGAAATAAGGGAAATGCGCAAAGAAAATTATGGCATAGTGTGTTTGGATGAAATGTGGATCAATGCGCACCATACAAGTGATAAGGAATGGCAATAAGTGGATGGACAGATAAAGCGATATGTGCCCAGTAGTATAGGACAGCATTTGGTCATGGCCCATGCTGATAATACGCATAATGGCTTACAACAGAATGCTGGGCTCGTGTTCGTATCAAAGAATACATACAATATGGATTATCATAATAAGATGAATGGTAATGTATATAAAGATTGGCTCGAGAATACTGTGCTTCCATCCCTAGATAGACCGTCGTGTCCAATTATGGACAATGCATGATATCAATGTTGTTGCCCAAGAAGACAAAATACCTACAGCATCGAGCACAAAGGGAGCAATAAAGATATGACTTCGAATGGAAAACATACCATTTCCAGAAACGTATTCTAGCTAGAATTGTTGTCCCTTGTAAAACAGACGCCAAAAAGCAAGAAATATCAAATCAACAAGTTGATAGAAGAGCATCGTCATGGGTGCTTGAGACTTCCGACGTACCAATCTCATTTTAACCCTATAGAACTTGTGTGGGCTAAAATTAAAGGGCAGGTGGCAGCTTACAATACTATATTCAAATTGTCTGACGTCAGGATACTAATCCAGTCCGCGCTATTAAATATTGATAAAAGTTAGTGGAAAAATGTGAGGACCATGTGTTGAAAGAAGAAGAGGATTATTGGAGAAAGGATGGATTGAATTTTATGCAATCGAGAGCAGTCATCAACCTACTGGAATCGTCCGACAGATATTAAGGTCTGAGCAGATCGCAGACCTTAATCCACGTGCACACCAACTGGGATATTTTGCTACAAATATTCAGAAGAATTGCAGGCCCTAAACATTACAGCATCAGCATAATGTCAATGGCAACAGTTTGTATTCCACAGTGATGAATTTTCAATTCCGCAAGCCCTCAGCGGTGGCAAACAACTGTATTGAAAAATGAAAAGAAGAAAAAAAAAACACACACACACTAAACGCATTGAATACCAACAGAAGAGTAATATTGCAGGGAAACTGACATATTGTGGCATAACCAGAAACGTGAGAGCAAACACGTTGTCAAATTAGAGGACAACACACGTGCATACGAATCAATCTATAAACTTCAATGAAAAGAGGACCAACATCTTGGTCGTTAAGAAGAAAGCCCACTACAGAGACACTGACAACTATTTTCATAGTGCAAAACAGGTAATCATGTTCCGTCTCTGAACGGTAAACAGCAGAGTAGACAATCTTTCACGAAGACTCAAAGCGGGTCTGTCACCCATGTGTACGTGTGAATAAACTACACAGACAGCTGAACAGATCCTTAAAAATGGAAACATGATGACTAAATTGCGGTATCATTTCTGGTCACTCCATACGCACATTAACGCACAGCTATTTGGAAGATTTCACGAACTCAATATAAAAAGCTAACACGAATACTTGTGTACACATTATTAACCAGCAGCTGAAGAAACAAGAAGGAAATGAAAAATAAGGTAGGAAATATAATCCTTCTACTTTCCTGTCAATTTACAAATTATTTACCCCATGCCTCTGTAAATTCTCTGTCTTTACTAATATTACACATTGCACCTCTCTCGGGATTCTCCGTGGTGAAATGGTCAAGCCGTCTGACTCGGGCTCCGAAGGTTGTATGTTCGATTCCAGTCCGTGTCCTTCATTTCACGAGTGCATTTTTTCGGAGACTCCCGAGGGTCGTTGCTGGAGGTACGGAGTTCGCGCTTAAAGAAACTGAGCCATATGGGATAAAAACCCGGTGCAATGCAGCCGACCCTGTCGATTTTTAAACTACTTTCATCGCACCCACTCCCATACGAATCCGGATACGCCTTGTGTGTCATTACTGTAAACATAAATATGTTAGCGAGAAATCACTAGTTTTTCAGCAAAACATCAAAGAAATGTCGCCGCGTTCGATGCTTTAAGTTGCTTTTGGACCTGTCAAAGACATATTCCTTGGGTGGGGGTAAATATAAGACGGCTGGAAAAATTTCATAACGGTGCAACGGACAGTTTTCAAAATAATTGATCGTGAATGAAGGCATTCTTTTCGGGACATACTATAACACCTCTCTTAATAGGTTGATATTGTCCCACTTCATTATCAACCCTTACGGCAGCTTGTTGTTTCCAATATATGTTTTTTATAAGCTAATGTCTTTCCCATCAATTTGTAGATCTGCAAGCATATCTACCATGTTGACATGTCTAACTCTATCAAAAGCCTTTGTGTAGCAAAGGTGTATATCCTTGTTTACTTCTATAGCACGTTCAATAACTGTTCGCAGCATATACACAGCATTTACTGTACCCTTTCCTTCTACAAACCCGCATTGTTCTTCCCCTATTTCAGGTTGTATTTTCTTCATCACTCTTTGCATGATAATTCGTAACAAAATCTTTGTGATGTGACTCATTATACTAATTGTTCTATGTTGATCACATTCTAAGGTTCCTGATTTCTTTGGGATTGCAATAAATACAGAGTTACATAATTCAGAAGGTATATCTCCAGTATCATATAACGTGTTCAGCAGTCTAGTGACTTGCTCTAGTCCAAATTCTTCTAAAGCTTTAATAATTTCTGTTGTGATGTTATCTGCACCGGGGGCCTTGCCAGCTTTCATATGCTTAAGAACATTTTGAACCTCCATCTTTAAAATTTCTGGTCCTTCATTATTAAATCTAATAGCATACTGTTCCTCTCTGTTATCATTATACAGGTCTTTCACATAATCTGTCCATACATGTAGAATCTGATCTTTTTCTATTATGATTTTGCCATCTTTAGTTTTTAGACAGCCTGTTGATGTACTTGTTCTTTTATTAGTAAGTTCTTGAATTCTTTTGTGCACTAATTTGGTATTTTGACTGTTGTGTTGTTTTTCAATGTCTAAGCACTTTTCCTCAAGCCATGCTTCTTTTGCCACCTTACATAATATTCTGACTTGTCTGTGAATTTCTTCATATTTGGCAGAATTATTTTTGTTGAGTCTTCTTGTTTCCATTTGGTGTAAAATTTCTTCTGTCATCCATTTCTTACGACACACCTTCTTTAATTTTGGAATAGTTGTTTCTGCAGCCAAACTGATTGAATTCTTCAACATTTCCCATTGAGCATCCACATCCTGAAAGACATTAGACTTATAAAAAACATATATTGGAAACAACAAGCTGCCATAAGGATTGATAATGAAGTGGGACAATATCAGCCTTCTGAAAGAGGTATCAGACAGGCATGTGTAATGTCTCCAGATATATTTTTCTTATACAGTGAAAATATTTTCAGAAATGTAGAAGATATAAATGGAATCAGCATTGGAGGACGAAACATCAATAACATGCGATGTGCAGATGATACAGTATTGATTTCAGACAATGAGCAGGATCTGCAACAATTAGTAGAAGCGATTGTTGCACGCAGTGAACAACTAGGGTTACAATTAAATTGTAAAAAGACACAGATTATGGTCGTCACTAGGAAGAACGAAATACCACAATGTAATATACAAGTAAATGGGAATATTCTTCAACAAATGAATCGGTACAATTATCTCGGAACAGTAATAACATATCATGGGAGATGCCTTGAAGAGATTAGAACAAGAATCACCATAGTGAAAGTAGCCTTTAGCAAGATGAAAAATATACTGACCAATAAAATGATGTTAATTTAAATAAGAAAAAGAGTGTTGAGGTGCTACATAGAGCCTGTACTTTTGTATGGATGTGAAACTTGGACAATGAGCTGTCAAGCTGAAAAACATCTGAAGGCTGCAGAAATGTGGTTTCTGAGGAAAATGCAAAGAATACCATGGACAGACAGAGAAATCAATGATCAAGTACTACAAGAAACAACTGAAAATCGTAAATTGATTAGAGGAATTAGACACAGACAGTGAACATTTTATGAACATGTTATGAGAAGAAATAAATTGGAGAACTTAGTGACAACTTGCAAGAGCGACGGGAAGAGAAGAACGGCAAGACAGAGAAGTAAATGCCTGGATGGTTTGACCACGTGGCATGGTCGAGTCAGGAACACTGAGCTGATCCACGACTCTGGTGATCGAGAGAAATTGCGAGTCATGACCACCCACGCTTTCTGGCATGGCACATTATATATATATATATATATATATATATATATATATATATATATATATATATATATATATATATATATATATATATATATATATATATATATATATATCCGGCTTCGTGGCTTAGAGGTTATGACTTTTCTCCGTAATCTCGTATACTCTCGTCAAGTAACGTGATGACGGTTCAAATCAGCAGTGGTTAGAATCGCATCGGTAACTTGCGGGGTATGTGAGCCGGCCGCTCAGAAAGCAATGGCAAACTACTGAGCGTAATCTTGCCAAGAGATCAACATACAGCTGAAAGATGCTGGTGTTGACAGCTAAGTCCTGTAAAAGGATATGCTAATATATATATATATATATATATATATATATATATATATATATATATATATATATATATATATATATATATATATATATATATAGTGGGGAAGAGACAGAGACAAGAGAGATGATGGTGGCGAAAAACTGTGAGCAGCACCATTCATGACTTCTACACGAGGTTCTGATCCTTTCTGATTTGTGAGTATGACATGGCTATCCTGACTCTCAGACATAAGCAGATGGAAAGGATGGAGAGCATACAGAACGGAGTTATACGCATTATACTTGGGTGCACAAGAGATACAGCATGCAGGGCAATGTGCAACCTTCTTGATTTTCCAGCCATGAGGGAGAGAATACAAATTTGCAGAGCACGTGCTTACCTTAGAGTCAACGCAAGCACACAACATTCACTGAAATAGTGAAATTAAGAAGGTAAAGTGTAGCAGGTTAAACAGAGTAAAGTCGCGGATGAGTCAAGCTGAAGACATTCTTCAACAGGTGTGTTCTCCTTGCAAGGAGTGAGTAAAAGTGCCAACAGAATTCTGTATGTCCTTTTTAGTTTGCATTCAACCAGACAGATAATGCAGGCAAGAAAATCCAGCTGCTGTGGGGGCGGAAGTACAGGCATTGATCTTCGAGAACTATTTAGAGGGTGATGCTGTCATTTACACAGATGGGTCGGTGATTCGAGCGTGAAAATGTCGAGGGCCTTTAAGACTCAGGCTAGAGAGAGAATTGTGAAGGAAGATTCTAGTGCTTGTTGCCTTGACCACAAGTAGTCTGACTATGGAAGACATGACTATGGAAGTCATGGCAGTAAGTAAATCAATAACATGGCTCGAGACACAGACCTACACTCGATCATGCTTCCTCACTTAGTGACTCAATGAGTATGCTCAGGAAGACAGAGATGGGTTGGATTCGAAGACAGAGGTTGGATTCGAAGACAGTGGTTGGTGTCTCTGGGGCGGTCATGGCTGGCAAAGATTAGATTTATTTTCATGCCAGGGCATGCGGGTGTACAAGTAAAGCAGACTGACAGGCTTACAGGTAAGACTACTGTAGAGGGTGGACGAGCGATGGCCCAGGCTGATATTCTGAATGCTCTCCAAGAAGTAAGAATTTTGTGAGAACCAAGTGATGACTTTGAATCTACAACCATGGTCATACTGCGAGAAGAACAAGTTAAAAGAGATGTGGCCAGACAAGAGTACTATGCAGGAAGCCAAAAGAATATTAATAAACCAACACTGAAATGGTGTTGTGAGCCGCTAAACTCTGCGGGATTTACAGAGGAAGGGATCTGTACACTTAAGAACTACGAATAGTTCGATGTGCAATGGGGATGATCTGTCAACTAACTAACTAGAGAGAAGATGCTGGACAGTTTGACATTACTGCATGTAATGAATGTCGATATCAAAATTGATTGAAAACATGAGAGGCAGAAGGCTGTGGAAAGACATGATCACTGATGCTACTCAGCGTGGACTATAGGAAGGAAGGGATTGTGTATGATAGATGTCGTATTTTATTTTATGATATATGTCGTCCCTGGGGTGAGGGGAATCAACATCGACATCCTTTTAACCTCATATCACTATCTTGAGGATCTTCTTGATTTCTGTCCACAAAACCCCGTCGGTCCCTGGATCTCTCTCTCTCTCTCTCTCTCTCTCTCTCTCTCTCTCTCTCTCTCTCTCTCTCTCTCTCTCTCTCTCTCTGTCTCTGTCAATACTGTATCAAGCCCCCTCTCATTCTTTTCCCAAAACACACTAAACAACACTGGCTCTAACAAAACAACAATTTAGTTTAATAGAGAAAAGTGTCGTGCATGTGCAAAGTGTATGAGTAGAATGTCTGTCGTATAATCTAGTGTGTATGCAGAATCAGACCGAACAGCCAAGGAGCACAGTCTGCTTCATCATCGTACTGGCCACACCACAACAACATATGAGGGACAGAAAACCTCACCCAATTGATGTTTCTCTCAGGCCACGTGTCGACTTCTTCAAATAGCTCATGAACAATCAGGATGCTTGGTCTTCAATAGTGGAAACAGTCCAATATTGATCATCGATCTAGCACACACAGTGTAACTACTCTGTTCATTAAATGTTCTGTGATCAGAGAATCCTACAAATATCGTTAATGTCACTTTGGAAAACCTAAATGTTCGTATGTCACTTGTTGTAAGATTTTCCCAATATTAACACACAATGTTACTGTTCCAGGTAATTATATCTATTAGTGTTCCTGGTACAGGTGTTATTTACAGTGTCCTGAATTTTCTGTGATGTAACTATCACTTAAGAAAACACACGTATAATCATCATGTTCTGCTCAGCAGAGGCCAGATTCCTGCAGACCATCTGGGTTATGGGCCCAGTGCAAAGGCCTCTCAGTAAACTCTGCCTTCAACCCTCGAGCCATCACTTTCTATGACTTTGTTGCTAGCTTCTTGGTAGAATAACGTGGAACAATCGAGTGGAACCTGTTGAATAGAGAACACACCTGGTGAGAGCAACCCGATTCTGACCTTTATTAGGTGAGTGAAGGCCACCGGCCGCACTCAGAAAAATAACAGAGAACCAAACTCTGTCATAAGGCCGAGGAGCTCATCACTTCGGTCTGAGTCATGGTAAGACAAGGAAAGACTAAAGGAAACGGGTAGAAACCCAGCAGATGCCCTACTGGAAGATCCTACCATTTCACATTCCATCAACCCCCCCCCCCCCCCAACCATCCTCAATCTCTCTAAATATTATTCCACTACATTGTCCTTAACTCACTGAGTTAAATGATATCTCACACCAGCTAGTTTAAGCTACACGATAGGCTACGGTTGCCGACGCTCTTATAATACGTTCTATCACCGCACAGTACTGCACTCTATTCCTAAGAATAATCTAAGTTAGATATGATTAATAGAATACCATATAGTTATTCCTGTTGTAGATGGAGACTATGAAATCACAGACTGCATAGATGTCATCAACAATAGACACTATAGTCTCTCTCTATAGAAACAACAAGGAATATTGCACACATCCGTAGCGCTTCACAACTTTTGGTCGACTAACCCAAAAGTTGTTTACTTCACTGTTTTTATACTGGGTATAAATGACGTCACAAAACTGTCTAGACACTAGACAGTCTAGAATCTATTTTTCTCCCTCCTGTTTAGACTGGGTGGAAACAACCCGCCGTCTATTTTGCTTTCATCTGGGGACTTGTTTCCCGTACAACAAAAAGTCTTGCCCGCCTGTGAACCAGAAAATAATTTCCCCACAACACAAGATCTAGCCGACTTCTGCCCAGACATTGCGTCTATCACATCAAAGGATGGCTGCCGCCTTGCAGACGGATGGCGCTATAGTCCCTCCTCGAGCAACAACATATTAAAGAAATGCCCACTGTGTGTAGACATTTGGCGCGACTTTCTGTCATCGATAGAAACCTTCAAGTTTTTAATGTGACAATAGAGAACCGTAACTGTCCATTCTTTTCAGCATGGAACCTAATGATGATGGTCTGTATTCTTAGAGCTGTATGTTTACCTAACATTGTTTTATTAAAACAATGCTCATTTTACTGAAAGAGTATTATTCAAACTTGAAATATTACTCACTTATGACTTGAGTATCGATACTTTCAACTGATGTGAAGCTAGTTTCATTCTTGATCAGCTGGTCCTGTCTCTCAACTTGGTTAACAGCACTTTTACACTTGATATAACAGTGTATCTGTAAATAGATAAATGAATTCTTCATATAAATGGCTGTATGAGTGATCATATTGAAGAAAACCAAGAATGAAAAAAGAATTACTATTTGCCATCTGTCGCACCACTAAGAACCACGACTGTGTTATGTGTTTGTATGAACTGTGCTGTCATCTCATCAATATCACTATCAGGAAACTGTATCCAGAATGTATAACAAGTTGTAAACATATCCACCTGTGTGAAAATGCATCTGTACTAGTGTTTCCTGCCTGCCAATGTGCCACCTGTTGCCAATGGGCTGACGAAAAGAAGCCATCCTCCATATTAGATAAGTGCTATTAGGCAGAATTAAATTGTAAGAGGACACAGATTATGGTAGTCACTAGGAAGAAGGAAAACAAGTGAATTGGTACAATTATCTCGGAACAGTAATAACATCTGATGGGAGATGCCTTGAAGAGATTAAAATAAGAATCGCCATGGCGAAAGTAGCCTTTAGCGAGATGAAAAACATACTGACCAATAAAAAGATGTTAATTGAAACGAGAAAAAAGAGTGTTGAAGTGCTACATAGAGCCTGCACTTTTGTATGGATGTGAAGTTGGACAATGAGCAGTCAAGCTGAAAAACATATGATGGACGTGGGAATGTGGTTTCTGAGGATAATGCAAAGAATACTATGGACAGACAGAAAAAACAATGACCAAGTACTACAAGAAACAATTGAAAATCGTAAACGTAGACAGTCACAAATTTTGGACATGTTATGAGAAGAAATAAATTGGAAAACGTGGTGACAACAGGTAACACTGCTTTATTGCAAAGGCTAATGGGCGAGTCTTGAAAAAGGAGAGCCTGGCATATGAGATTTCGACCTCCAGTATGAGAATGGAGGTAGAGGCAGTAACAGCGGCATTCCGGTGGCTAGAGGAGACCACTGCAACACACGTTGTGTTCATTACGGATTCAAAGAATATGCTTAGCAAGGTGGAGAAAGGAATCTTTCATGTGGAATGGCTCTCGTCGCTTCAGAGGTCACAGACTGTGAGAATTGTATGAATATTTTGCCCTGGCCATGCGGGTGTACGAGGGAATGAACTGTTAGGCTAGCAGGGAAATCACCTCTTGGTGGTATCTTGCCTATGGACAAGGGGGAGGTGGTCGTGCGCTTGTGGAGAAGGCGGAGAAACAGATTGAGAACCCATATGTGGAAAAAATGAGATTGCGGGGGATCGGCAGGGGTTCTGGAAGAATCTCAAAACTGAGAGGGAAGACCAGGAGAACATTTAATCAGATAGCGGTGGGAATGATTAGTAGTATGACTCTTCGCTGGCTGTTGATCGAGGTGGGCACGTATGGGAATGTCCTGAGTGCAGTGATGTCGGTTCTTGACTCAACTCAACTGAGGTGAAGAGAACAAGGGGAAGACAGAGAAGTACATACCTGGATGGCTTGACTACGTGGCTCGTTGAGACAAGAACACTGAGCTGATCCACGACTCTGGTGATCGAGTGAAATGTATAGTCATGACCGCTCACGCTTACCGGCATGTCACATTATGAATGGATAAGGCAGTTACTGCAAACAGCCAAAATCATAAACCACAGTTTAAAGTCCCATGGGACGCAGAGGTGTTTCCAAGGCACCAGGGCCGGGTTATATACTGGCCAAGACCTATTGACGCGTCCTCGTCGAGCGTCCTGGGCAACAGGTCCAATCGGGGTCCTGGCTAAAGTCAGTAAGATCGCCGATTCCTCCGAAGTCGGAGAGTGTCTGCCTGTACGGCGAGGAACCACCAGTCTGCACATCAGTAAGCCAGACATGGGACAACGGATACTCACGCAAACCTCAGGTCCTGTATGACATCACACTGATGTTGGACAACAGGATGCCTTCATCCGACATACAGGACTTCGCGTTGGAGCTCAAGCCAACGAACACAAGCAAGCAAGCAAGTACCATGATTATTCAATAGATTTTGTATACATTTAACTGCAAGTTTTGTGAAGTTTATTTATACATTTTATGTTTGTTACGTAGTCGGTAAAATATATCAAATGTAGTTATTTAAGTTAAAAAAATATTGGTAAATACACCACGCATCCTTTAACTAGACTGTTTGGTAGTTAAGTCTGTTAACTTAGGGGGAGGTTCACTCGGTGTGATTCCCTGGTTTTACTATATATTAAGCAGTATCGTTTTCTTTGCCATAGAACGTTTTACGATAGCAGTAATTTATTAGTTTTCCAGTCAACATCTTTCTTTTTTCTGTTTTTTTTAATTTTTTTTTGCCACAGGAAGTTTTGTGCCAGAAGTATTCTATTAGTTTTCCAGTCAATATCACTATTTAGCTGGGAAACTTTAGGGAGCTCGTTATCCCGTCTTCCCTTGTTTGCTGAACACAGTGATTCCATTTGTCTATGGATGCTATTAAGTGACAAAGTATTATTTTTCACTCCATGAGTTTCCATGTGTTGTTTTTTATTCTGAAAATGATTTTTTATTACATTTAGAATGATAGAAGGTGCTAACAATATGTTTATATAACACATTTTTTACTATCTTATAATCACATCCTGAACCCGGGATCTCCAGCACTCGAGGCGGACACCATACCTCGAGACCACGCAGCTCCCCTGCCAATGTGCCACCTGTTGCCAATGGGCTGACGAAAAGAAGCCTTCCTCCATATTTTTTTTTTTTTAGCATATCCTTTACAGGACTTGGCTGTCAACACCAGCATCTTTCAGCTGTATGTTGATCTCTTGGCAAGATTACGCTCAGTAGTTTGCCATTGCTTTCTGAGCGGCCGGCTCACATACCCCGTAAGTTACCGATGTGATTCGAACCACTGCTGATTTGAACCGTCATCACGTTTCCGACGAGAGTATACGAGATTACGGAGAAAAGTCATAACCTCTAAGCCACGAAGCCGGCTCCTCCATATTAGATAAGTGCTATTAGGCAGAATTAAATTGTTGGAGGACACAGATTATGGTGGTCACTAGGAAGAAGGAAAACAGGGGGGAGGGGCTGCGTGGTCTCGAGGTATGGTGTCCGCCTCGAGTGCTGGAGGTCCCGGGTTCAAGCCCCGGTGAGGGCAGGGATTTTTTTACGTGGATATCTAGTAATAAAATTTCCCCTGGTCTCTGGGTAGTGAGATCGGACGCCCGTGTGTATTGTTGCGCACGTAAAAAATCCCTTGGCAGTTGGAAATCGAAAAAGAGTAGCCTAACGGCGCTGCCCGGGCAAAATTTCGACTTAAAAATATACCCAAAGTATTTCAGCATCCTCGCGGGAGCTACAGAGTTCGTGCACTGAGCAGAGTTTCTCCAGACTCAAGTTTGAGTTAGGAGGAGAACGAAGCACTTATGGGTTACACCCGTGTGCCGTGATGTTGATCCATCGACTAAACTAAACTATCACATAATGAAGATATCCATCATCACCACTGAACATTATTTTCCATAGCAATCTTTGATGACCTTGATATTCTCAGTGTTTCATGATATAAATAACTGTAATCCATTTAATGTGCTTTTTGTTATCTTGTGTTTAATATGCTAAATTTATATGAGATTATTTGTTTTTGTTTGTGTGTAATTTAGTTTACTTTCAGGAAAGGTGTTTTGTGTTTAGCCAACATATCACTGTAAATCAAGAAAACAACATTAAACATTGCCATCCCTGCTTACCTTCTGCTCCATGTCTCCATTAGCTGACAATGCTGATTCAAGACTGGTTAGTTTAATATCACAGCTATCAAGCGATTCCACCAGCTGATGAAGCAAGACTTCAATGTTTGATGACTTCTTAATGTCATGTCCCGCTGTTGCTACAACAGACATTTTACACTTTACATAAAAGGCACTAAACCACTTAGATGGTTTTTTTTTTTTTTTTTTTTTTTTTTAAGCATATCCTTTACAGGACTTAGCTGTCAACACCAGCATCTTTCAGCTGTATGTTGATCTCTTGGCAAGATTACGCTCAGTAGTTTGCCATTGCTTTCTGAGCGGCCGGCTCAGTATCCCGCAAGTCACGAGCGGGGGTCGAACCGCCTCAGCTCTCGCTCCGCTACGAGACTCTGCGTGATAAACGGGATTACAGAGAGAAAGTGTTGTAACTCCACAGCCAGAGAGATCGGCACTTAGATGGTACATGAGTTAAAAACTTAAAACTAGCAATGATCATAGATACTAGTAGCAATGTCAGAGTCATCGGGTTTTCCCGTTTACTTCCTGTTTCGTTTTCGTATTTTCGCGAACATTTAGTCGCGACCAACGATTTCACTTCCGGTCTGAGCATGTCCTTCTAAAAATTAAAAAAAAACGAAAGAAGCGTGGTGCGATGAAAGGGGAAGTTATTCTAATATTTTAAGTATTGGATCGTCTGCTTCGCGGCAAAGTGATTGCGCCGAAAAAACCGTTTTCTCAAGATTTTATTTGACTATATTCACGAATATTACGGTAATTTGTCTTATAACTCTTGTAGCTTAAAGCAGGCTAAACTTTTTAATTGTATTTTTGAATGCCTCGTTCAATTTTACATAAATATGAAGAGTTTCAACACAGCTGCTGTTAGCTGAAATTCAGGGGGGGGGGGGGGGAAATTAGTGACATCGCCATGGCCGTCATGTCATGTAAGATTGCGGCGCCCATGAAATAAACTATAGCGGACCTGTATTTATTTATAATTAGAACTGGTAATTTAACTACTAAGATTAAACAGAATACAAGTGTCATTTATAGCAGTAATGTATCTGTGTACTTGCATATATATTTCAGCATTTGACATGTCTGAAAATAATTTTGAAAGCCAGTTTTCAGACCCGTCTGTAAACTTGTAAGAAGTGTGAGTAAGGAGTACTTTTTTGCTAAGCTGCGCAGCAATACATAATGATTTAAATTTAAATCAATCAATCAATCATGTGCCATGCCGGAAAGCGTGGGCGGTCATGATTCGCTATTTCACTCGATCACCATTTAAATTTAAATACAGTACTGTAAAATAAGTTATATGTTTTAAGTAAGTTAGTATTTAAATTATTAATTGCTCACTATTAACTATTACTAGTATTAAATACAGAACAGTGTATCAGTGTAATAATTATAGTGAATATTTAATTATTTTATATTTTTATTTTTTTATTATTTAATATCTTAATAATTAATATCTTAATAATTAATTAACAGCTGCTTAATTTATGCAGCAGTTACAAACTTAGTTACTGTCAAGAGGTGAGGTTGGTTTCTCTCTATGATATGAGTTCATGCACTATAATGCAGCAACGTTCACCTCGAGATCGGTGTGGCTCTGGGGTATGATGGTACAGGACAGCATAAATTGAGGCATGATGGTACAGGACAGCATAACTATCTGAACTCCAAAAACGACTCAACGCACATGCCAGTGGAGTAAACTGCGATGTATTTTACCACAGCTGATCTTGGATGACGGCTATGAGTGGTTGTGCTGATTCAGACTTGAGTCATTCTCGCGCAACATTCACTCCCGCTCTTCAATCAGACATCATCTCCCCAGACCAGTGAGAGTGTTGAGAACAGAGCTTGCCACCTAGTATCCTGGTAATGTTAATCAACTACACTTTCCTACCTTCAACCGGAGTTCACCCTAATCAAGCTTCAACGGCCCATGTCCTTGGCCCGGTCATAATTAGACCCGTGCGAATACCAGAAATGCCAGCGACCGTGGCATCAGTAGAGCCAGGAATGCCTGTAGTCAATTGCAGGACACAAACCAGAGTGACTTCATGTGGACACCGAGGATTGGCCGCAGTATAACGGTCGGTATTCCGTGAATGCTGGTGAAACACGTCCTAACGCTGTCTTTGCTGGATCACACCCTAATGCTTGAGCCGTTACGGCGTTATGTGACGTCGTACCATGACGTCTAAATTGCGTTCAATGTTGGTGTCACTATGTTCAACATTTGTGACACTCTGTATCTTCTTCTTTGATGCGCTAGCTCATCACTTGAATGTTGCACCACTGTCATTTGCCATATGACAGTTACTTACATTAATGTTTATAATATTTAATCAAGAAAAGAAAGCTGTCGCAATGCAGTTAGTACATTAAGACAATATGATACATTTTCATGAATTGTTCTTTCACTAACGACGAACATTTCACATAACATTTAATTAATATAATAAATGTGCAGCTATTTTTAACTAGCAATTAGGTCACAGCACATCATAACAAAAAGTCTTATAAGTCAAGTGCATCTTTGTCAGAGACTCTGAGACTCTTGTGCTTTGTACGATGCTTTCGCCAGGCCGCCGTGTGGAAAGAGACTGAACAAACCTGGTGCAATGAAGTTGATCCTCTCATTCCTCTCAACATTCTATCGAAAGACGAATGTGACCTTTACTTTCCTGTTACCAAATCATAAGTAGAAACCCCATTTTAAAATATTCTCTGTATATGCAAATACTAATAATAATCATCATCAAGTGCCGGCTGGCGTCGGCGTTCATGGCTTTCCACAGATCTCGGTCTTTGGTGTTCTGGATCCTAATACTAAATTATATTATACACCTGCGTTATACACCTGAGAGAAGTGAGGAGTCTCATTCATGCCAACGAACCAGGCAAGCTAATACAGGAAAGTACTCTTACTAATAATTTACATATATTTAAAAAATTAGTTGTGAAACATAAAAAGCAATTAACCAAAGAATGGCCATCACTTGTGACACTCTTTCTTGAACCATTTCCTGTGACATTCAAGATTCTCCTGTCACACCTACTTTGCCACAGCCTGTGTCAATTTGATAAAACAATTCAGGTGCACACCTTCCTGTGGTGAGTTTCTATATATTTGAATAACGAAGACACAAACAATAGATTGCACGATTTATTGCCTGGCATATTTCACTGCATCTCGTCAGGTAGATACTGCAGAAATCAAATGCTTACGTGAATTAACTAGATAAATCCTTCAAACTGAAATATACACATGTCTCCCGACCGATGAAGCCGGACTGTTCCGGTGTGTCGGCCTGCCTAGGCTACCATCTTCTGTGTGTAGTATCTTGTCCACCCAATTCGGAATATGTAGCTATTAAAATTATGTACCGCCGACATTCAATTCAACTGTCTAAACAAGTCATATCGCCAAATTGAGCGAGTGGCCATGGGCAGCCCACTTGGACCTATTCATCTCCTCGGAAGGTTAGCTGGATGAAATATTTCACTTGTCTCTTTTTTTTTCTTTTTGTACTGCGACAAATCTGAAAATATAAAAAAATATAAAATTACACAGAGTAATGAAGCTTACATAAAAGAATAACGAAAAACACAGGACGTTTTAACTAGCTTCATCAGCAAACAAATACCTACACAAAATACAATAAATAATCACGGAGAAGACCCTCCAGTGACTACATTGTTAATTAGGTCACGGCACATCCTATCGAAAAATAAATAATACGTCAAGTTAGGCCTCGCCGCCCCGGACGCAATGATATATGGCACAACGTTGTCCGTTTACAAATAAACAAGCCACGGTAATAGAAAGCAGAATTTCTCAGTTTCCAATCTTAGGGCTGCGATAAATCCCGACGTATCAGTTAATTCATCATTGCACTTCCTGATATTAAATTACGTCACCATATAATTCATAACTCCGCTTAGAATCAACGTATAGTCTTCGTTGAGATACCGCTGGATTCGTCTTGTCAAGCTCTATCTAACTGGTATGATTTCATAAGTAAAAACCCAATTTTTAAATCAATTTTATGGTCTTGCTAAACTGGACCAGCCAGGTGTACCATTTAAGCCTATTTTATTCTTGGTCAACTATGCCCAACACAGGATGGCTAAATGGCTTGCTGAAATACTTAAACCAGTGAGACAAATCGTTCAACCCCTTAATACTAAAAGATTCATTTTAGCTGGTTGAACTGCTTGACACCGCTGACCTTAAACAAAAGCACATGACGTCTATGGACATTGCCTCTCTTTTCACCAACTTCCACTGGGTGAAACAGTAAAGATAATCTGTGATCGCATAAAAGTGAGGAAACTAAAGTTAAGTCTACTAACATTCAAACTCAAACTGTGCACATCTGATAATAGATTCATTTTTCTTTAAAAAATCTTCTCTTCAAATAGATAGAGTGGCCATGGGGAGTCCTCTAGGTTGCATTCTAGCGGATGTCTTTTTGGCGTACTTCGAAGAACAAAAATCATTGAACATTAAGGTTCGAGTACTATGCAGCCAATATGCGGATGGCATATTATTCCCCACAGAGACCAGACAACAAGTAGAATAATTCCACTCCATCATGAACCAAACCCACATGAACATTTCCTTGACCATTGACCACGAACATAATGACATCTTGCCATT